>APFE030570007.1:0-10841 GCA_000404065.3 Pinus taeda
AAAGAAAGCCATGAACTCATCCTCATAAAATGATTTATTATTGAGGCCTCTAATTTCTTCAATTTCCTCTATTTCTCCTTCAATTTCCTTCTCATGAAAATATGTAACCATTCACCTTCCTTTTCTCTTATTTTCCATTATTCTCATCAGTAAATTTCCAATTAATGCCTCTTTTCCTTTGCCAATTTCCATAGCCATTAAATAATCGAAATAAACACCCACTAGGATTATTTACCCACCATTCAAATTGGAATAGGAATCTAATGACCTTGGCCTTATTTTTCCATTATTAACTTTATTACATGAAATTTTAACTTGGGGCTGTTACATACTACCACATTTGGCATTCCTATGTAGAGACACAATCCCCCCATAGATATCATATTGAAACCCACTTCCATTTATGTCTTCATTGATCTCTTCCTTAATTACAAAGATGCAAAGTTGGTGTATGCTTGAAAAAAATAGGAGAAAGTATCCAAATCAAGCTTTACAACTATCCATTTCATTTCTTAAAAGAGACCCATTATTTCACGAATTCATCCTTTTCAACAAATATTGGGATAATTATACTTATTGATGCTTCATATCTTATAGGAATTTTATTAAAAATTATTATGAATGTCATCATAGTGATGAGATTTCAATTACGCATTTTGTCGAGCAATTTGCATACATATCTTGTTCTCCCACCTCTAACATACATATCAAAAATTGCAATTCCCATTAACAAGTTATCCCCAAATACAAATCTCATTATGTATTGAAGGATTTCCTTTCCATATTCCAAAGCTACCGCACTTACACAAGCAAGAAGAAAATTGGAAAATGTGAACCATTTTTGCTAGACACCCATTATTTGCGATGCCAAAGTGATATCATGATAATCAAACTTTGCATAATTTTTAATCATGGTAGTCTATGAGACTACATTTTGTTTAATAATTTCATCCATAACTTGCTAAGCCTTTTCTAATTCCCTCACATTTCATGAAAGATAACAAGATTGTTTCCCCTGGAGAAGTGTGGCTTAAATCCCTTAGGAATCATGTGATTATGGAACATTTTAATAAATTCCATAGAACTCTTCTCAAGACCCACATGAAAGAGAGGTATATAATTATATATTTACATGAGTTACTTTACGATCCATTTTACTTAAAGTTCCAAGTGTGGCTTTTAAGTAGACATTTTTTGAACTTGTCGAATTAGAGCATTGGCTTGAATATTTATTTCCATAAAATGATGGGAATCCATTCTCATATATTGGTTGCAGTTGGTTCTTAATTTTTTAAAGTGTGTAGTAAGTTAGACATAGAAAACACATACATTTTCTTGCCATTTGCATCGTCTGAGCTAAACTTGACCAACCGATAAAGGTTTCCTCAGTCCTGAATGTATTTCTCCACCACTATCCACTCAAATATTTTTCCACAAAAAAATAAAATCATCAGATGTTGCAAATTGTTGAGTCTCATCCATAATTTCTGCAACACTTATCATTTCCACATACATGAATGCACTCTATGCAAACACAATTTTCCCAAAGAAGATTAATACCAACAATATTTGCAACACATGAAAAACTTGGAAATGCACAACATCCAAGGAAACAAACATTTTAATGAATTGTTCCTTCAGTGAAACACCCAAATTTTGAAAATTGTAGTTAAAGTGTTCATTTTTCTCATGATTTAATGAATTTGGCAGTTAAATGGTTGGGGTTGAAGTTAACGAACAATCAAAGATTGTGTTCCTTCTAGCTATATTTCTAGACGAATATTTGTTGGAACATTGTTCTACACAAATCAATGAAAAAAGAAAAACATACAATAATTAATATATTACATTCATAATTCAAAATCCTATCAAAACAAAAAATACTTCAAACACATGTTATGTTCCAAGACACTGAGTGGGCACAAATTCTAGAGGACTAATGATATTCACTATATAGGTGTTGGAAGGAATGCCCCACCCCACATTTCTAGTAGAATGTCTGAAATTCCCAACCATGTCACCAAGCATATTGCTATCACTAAATAAACCAGATGCAACAAATTATTCATTGGCATAATTGTGCCCATCTTCCAATACTCCATTTCTTGCTTTGTTTGAGGAAAAACCTTAGTTCTCGCTTGCATGAACACTCTCTTGGTAAACACAATGTTCCTAATGAACATTATTGTTATAAAAAATGGTACAATAAAAATTCTAGCATCTTCAACATGCACATAAACAAACATTTCAAGAAAATGTTCTTCCCATTATACTACTCATATTCCCATACTTATGATTATCGGCTTCCTCATGTTGATGATTTATTGAAGTTTGTTTCTTTTACCGATACATGACTCTTCTACATGCATTTAGTGCATCCTTATTCTACTAATGCTATTTTCAGTGAACTCATTCGCTCTTTCCCATGAATTAAGGAACCAAGCTCTTTTTGAAGTATGCTTGCTTGTTCCTTCACTTAATATTTCTGCAAAAAAATTAGTTCCTTTGTAATTTCGATTTTCAATCTTTCATCTCATGTTACATCTTCAACAAGTTCATGTATTTATGCTCACTCACTTTATACATCAAGTAAATTCAATATTAAATAACTTTAAATACTAGCAATTAGCCTCTCATATTACAGAAACACATATATAAACAATATTTCAAACACTGCAATACAAAAACAATCATCATTTGTGCAATTTCATATAATAAATAACAAAAGACTCTATACACCCCAGACATACATAACAAAAATTTACATTGAAGTCCATAGTTCAATCTGCAAAATAGCAGATCAATGCAAGAAATATCCAAGAAAAATTGAAAATTTGACATGAGTATGTTTTCATCAAATAGCCCAAATTCATATTACACTAATAGTTAAACAATGACAGTTTTCATTACTAACGGTCCAAATTCATATTACAATAATAGTTTTCATTAAACAATACAACCATATATTCACATGACTATGTTTTCATTAAAAAGTCCTAAATCATTCCTTTAAACAATTGTTTTCTTCCAAAAAAATCTAAACATATTTAATAACATAAAAGGTAAAAAAAATTATTATTTAAAATACGAAATTCGAACATCGGACCTATGTATTTCATAAAAACATATCTCTTTCTCTTCATCTTCCAATTTCTAACTATAGCAGGGTCAAGCTCCATACTCGAACAAAATAAAACAATCTTCTTCACACCCGACCTCCCGACCATCATCGTATGTCTTACCTTGACTACGTAGCATGTTAGGGTTGGGGACACCACTGGTAGAAACTTGAATTTAACACCATGCTAACTTCTGACTAGTCGATTGGCTTCAGTTGCGAATATGAATAAAATATTTTATATATTGGTTTGAGTCCTAACCATAATTTTGTTTTAACTTTCTTTATTTTCTTTTAAATTAACTCCACTATTGCAATCCCTTATGTTTCAATAAAACCTTAGTCGAACTCCGATCATCCAACCTCACCTCCATTTTTGCATCCACATGGTTCAAACGGTTTGTCACTTTAATGAGAAATTAACACCTTTCATTCAAATTTATTGTTTCTCATTCCGAGGGTTTAAACAAAATTTAGCAAGTTTCCTACTTTTTGCTTTCTATTTTTCAATATGTTCTTCACACCCTAATTACACTACTTGTCTAAAATTTTGATTTTCAATCTTGAATCTCTTATTACATCTTCAACAAGTTCAAATATTTACGCTCACTAACTTTATACATGAAGTAAATTTCAATACTAAATAAATTTAAATAGTAACAATCAGTCTTCCATATTATAAAAGCATACACACACACACACACACACACACACACACACACACACACATATATATATATTTATGACAAATACTTCAATACAAAAAAAAACTACCGTTTGTGTAGTTTCCTTTAAGCAATAGCAAAAGACTCTATATAATCCACAAAGACAAAACAAAAATTGACATTGAAGTGCATTGTTTGATCTCGAAAATAACAGATACACACAAGTAATATCCAACAACAATATGAAAAAATGACATGACTATGTTTCCATTAAACAATCCAAATTCATGTTACAGTGATCTTCAAAACATCTCTACAAAGATTAAACAAATATGGCATCTGCAATACTATATAGAAACAAAATTGAAGCCTCAAAGGCTAAATCACGATATCCATAGGCAATAGTGGTATATCAGCAATTGAATTTGTATTTCAAAAAGGTGAGAAAAAATATCCTTTTTCAATAACATCATTGGAGCCTTCAATCGACTACACATGGAACCCATATCTTTTTACGAGGGAGACACCATCGCTAATTGTCATTATGCATAATCCAGCCACCAAATCATATTGATTTAGATGCACTTCCATACAACCCAACATAGGTACTTTTACTTCAACTACACGAAAAGGTACGTAGCCTGGGCATTTACTATTTATATCCATCGAGATAGCATCTAGAAATCTGCATCTAAACTTCCATCTATCTTCAAAATATTCTAAGCTTCGTCTATTTGAAGCCTGGCCAAATTCGAAATTCTCTATCTCTTCAAATGACCAAACAAACATAGAACCATTGTTTATAAGACAAACCTATTGGTTCCCATACAATTTTAAAGACATACATCACATGTTAGCGATAGGAACAAATTATAAACCCCACTTGTTTCTTATAAGATCAAACCAATATATAGTCTAACCCTATGAATGTTAATCATCATAATATTTATCTAAATATTGCCATAAATTTTTTCCTTTCTGAAAGATAGCCCCTTTGGGGGAATTACACCACCAAAAGGAGGTTTTTTCCTTCTCTAAACCATGTCTACACTCATCCAAATAAAAATATTTCATTCCATGTTTTTGTGCACGTGTGTCAACACAACCCAATCATATTTCTGCGGATTAAATTTCTCCAACAAGGAGAAGAATCCCCACTCTCCAATAGTAAGAGGTCCAAGATTTCTAGAGGTCTTTGTAAAATGGGTTATTATAAAATAATTATTAGAATTCAAAGAACTTTGAGGCACACTAAACACAATCATTGATCCAACTGTACATTGAATTTTGTATCTAGTGTGCAGAAAAGGAAAAAGCAACAGAGATATTTGTACTTTTTCATTAAGGTAAGATCCAACAAAGCAGTTATGCTAGATACCAACTGAAAAAATAAATAAATCCAAATTCTTTGTAGGCAGATCGATTGCAAGAGCGATAAAAATAATGTTTTCCAATAGAATACCCCATTCTTTATAAACCAACTGAAATTTTATCAGCACTGATAAAGGAAGCTGTTGAAATATAAAATCAACAATCTCAAATGGCAGAAACTTCCAAATACTTAGATCCATGAGAAAATCAACAAGTTTCTTGAAACCAGACCAAGTATTGTATGTTACATTGAAAAGGATAAAATACATAAAAAAGAATACCGATGTTATTAAACATGAAAATTATCATATTAAACATGCTAAAAATATCTTTTGTAAACACTTATTAAAACATAACATTTTCTAAAAAATAACATTATTTTAACACAATTTACATAAAAAAAATGCATTCTTGAAAAAAGTTTTTTCTTTCAAAACATTATTTCAACTAACAATTCTTAGAAAATAACATTATAAAAAAAAATTAAAAAATATATACTACAACTATGCTAACTACCTTGTATGTCGAGGGCAGGGTCCCCCCTCCAACTAACTTGTATGCAATACAACCCTGACTTCTACATACCCGATCGACTTCAACTCTGACTACCAATACAATATTATTTTTATTAGTTTGTGTGCCAACAATCACTTTATTTTAATTTCCCTTTGTTCGACCTTCCCACTCTCAACATCTACCATACGTGGACTATGTTGTAGGTTAGGCTCAAGGCAACCCTTGCAACTCTCTTGTATGTAATACCATCCCATCTTCCAACTACCGGAATGACTTCAACTTTGACTATGGATTAAATATTGTTTTTATCAATTTTTGTACCAACAATCACTTTATTTTAATTTCCTCTTTTGATTTTATAAAATAAGTCACAAATTGCAATAACCTATATTTCAATTAAATGCTCCTCGATGTCTAATCATCTGACCTCATCTCCATTTCGATATGTTATTCTTGGTTTGTAGGCTTTTAACAAAATTTACATGCTTTCCTCTTTTGCACTTTTTATTTTGTAATCTATTCTTCACACCCTCTTTGCACAATTTCTCTTAAACTTACTTCTCGTTACAAAAAAAGAACTTCAATTTCACTTTGGCACTCATAATTTCTAGTAAACATCCAATCTTCTAAAGAATTCATATAATGAATTTTGTATTCATTTAACAAACCTTAATTCTTTTTATTTCTTTTTACAGGACATAAGGTGGGAAACAAAGCTAAATATTTAAAACAATTCAAAAGAAATTCTATATCAAAATATACAACTTTGTTCTCCCTTACTCAGTATCATATAGATTAACCCAAATTCTATCAAAATATCATCTAGACATTCTAGAGGAACGTTGAGTTATTTTTAGATTGGCAAGGATAAGAGTGGAATAATTAGCTATAGAATTCACTCATTTACTAATTTTGAGACCGATTTTATGCTATCAATACAATGAGCTAAGAAAACCCCACATTCTCTATTGATCTTATTGCAAGCAAAAAGAAAATAAAAAAATTAAACAAAAGTATAATCAAGGAAGCTTATCACAAAATAAGTGTTTTCCCCTTGGGAAAGTTGAAATACAAGTTACATTTGTTTGCGACTTGAATGTTTGATACCCCTTTTTACATTTACATTGCTCACTATGAAATCCACCTCATATTAGGAAGACAAGTTGCATACATATATGGAAGGACATCTTACCACTAAGATCATTGTATGTCTACATGCAGTGGCCTGGTATTTTTCGATATATCTCGCCTTGAAATCTGATGCAAAGATGGACACCATTGCAAAATAATATGTTCCTCCACTTGATTTACCAATCCAAACAATATCATCTGAACAATACACAAACTATTGAGAAATACAAAATGAAACTTAGCTAAGAAATACCAAACAACATTGATGTCTTTAATATTTTAAACGACATTGTTGTCTTGGGTATTGAAATGTTTGATCAACCGTAATGTGGTGTTCTTTCTTCAAACACCATGATTTCCACGATGTGCACACTTCAGTTTCAGACAAAGTCTTAGAAGGATCGAATGACCCCCACCACCATGTTACCACAATTCTTCACACTCCCTCCCATTGCAACCATAGGTTAAGTTATTAAACGAAGAATATTTGGAAAATAATCGATCATGTCCCTTCAAAAAAAAAAAATATATTGAAATTCCTACAATCAACATCCACCCAAAGCAAAGGTGCTTTCCATTCTAGGAGGGAGAGATATAAGGGGGGAGGGAGAGGGGGAGAGATTGAGGGAGGGAGAGATGGGGAGAGATGGAGAGAGGGAGAGAGAGAGGGAGGGGAGAGGGAGGGAGGGGGAGAATACAAGCAAGGGAGAGGAGGGTTAGATGGGGGCAGGGAGGGGAAGGAGTCAAGCAAGGGAGTGTAGGGGAATATGGGGGAAGGGAGAGGAGGGGAAGAGAGGGGGATGGAGAGAGGTATGAAGGGGGGATAGGGAGGGATATGGAGGGGATGGAGATAGGGAGAGATGGAAAGGCGGAGGGACATGTGTTATAGACATATTTGGGCACATCAACCTCAAACTTATATGTCGATAAACTAGGGCTCATCAACCCATAAAAGAGTTCTTTCATGCCGTAAAAGAACATAGTCATCTGAATACATCATTCCCCAAAAGTTCCACTTGAGAAACCATCCAAATATGGCCTAAATTAAACCATGTTGATTGTTCCACTGGTAGAGTGCGATGCATACTGAGTGGTACACTGCTAGGGTGTGATGCATACTGATTAGGCCTTCTATACGGTGCGATGGGCGAGGATGGACAAATGTCCGAGATAGTTTTCTAGGTAGTTGTTCATGGAATATTCTAGAAACTTCTCCTGTGCCACTTCCCTCTCTGAATTCACCCAAGGATGAATGAGGGATATAAGAAATCTCCAAATGGAACCAATTGTAACAAGTGGAATGACACTAATCAAACCCCATGGATGACTCACACCCTTGCACACATCTATAAATGGATCTCCAATTCAAGAGATATAGAGGCTAGAATATTGTGAATTACAAGGAAGTGCTGATAGTTTGTAATTGAGAAAGGAGCATTGTATTGTTGGTGTGATCTTGCTATTTCATGAGGTGAAGAAGGATTGGAACTGGGAGGATGATGCTAGATCAGACAATTGGGTCGTAATTCAATGTTCTATTAGTAAAGTTCTTCAAGTTTTCTTCCATATGATTGTGTAATTGTGAATGTTATCATTTGTGAATACTATTGTTTGTTCATTATATATATATATATAATTCTGTAATGTTTATGTTGTAATAGATCACGATGCTTTGACAGTTCTTTGTTGTTGTACTTGTGCAGGTACTGTCCAAGCGTGTTAATTACGGGGAGGAGTTGTAGGATCTGTCAAAGGGGAGAGAGAGCAAGAAAGGGATTAAGAGGAAGTTCCAGGTTGGTTCCATTATCATTCTCTTATCTATTACACATAGAAGAAATTGTTGAGTTGCTTTCAACTGTTGTTTCTAGGGTAGTTGCCAAACCTAGAGGGCTAGCATTCTTTAGGAATACTAGTTCTCCTAGAAACAAATTGGCGACTCCGTTGGGGAGGAAAAAATGTTTGTTTGTTGTTATTTTTTTTTTTATAAACTATAGACAGATCCTAAAGTCAACCATGTAGCCTTCGAACTGCTCTTGCTCTGCAATTGCATAGTAGATGAATGTTGCTTCAGTGAATCTCTGGTTTAGTTTGTGAATTAAACATTTGACTTACAAGCACATCTAGATTCCCTTTTGGTAGCTCAGTAATCTCTCAAGACATTCCTTCATACTTTTCTCTTTACTGCTCATCAAAGCTCAGCTTAACTCATTGAAAATAGCTGCACATCTGAGCCAAAACCAATTTTAGTTGCACTCCCTGGACCATCGCACTGTCTTCCACTATAACTCAATATGCATCACACCTCCCGAATGTAGTAAGTGCAATGCATCTCTTTTTCTATGAAGCCCAGGTGTGATGACTGACTGAACTCTTTTTCCATTCTAGAAATTGAGGGTTTTTTACCTTGTTTTCAGTTTTGTTTGGTTGTTTTGTTGCAAATGAACAATGCCTCCTTACTGAAGCCTACTTGCATGAAATAGATCAGCCTCAATTACATTAGGATTAGTGAATGTTTTTTGTGTGTTTGTTCATCATTTACAATCCCTTGTTGAAAAAATGTTTAAATCGATTTGTCGCTTTGATACAAAAGTGTTGTAATTGTCGTTTTGTGTTGAAAAGAGAATTGTCATGAATTCTTCTTTCCCTTGATATTCAATTGAACTTTTCTTCATGTATTTGGTTTGATTTGTTTATATTCAAAGTGTAGAAAGCATTTTTTATTCAAAACTGAAAAGTGTTGTTGAGTCTTCATTTCTCTTTTGAAGAAGAAATTGTCGAAAATGTCATTTTGAATGAAATATTTCAAATCTTTGCTGCATTTAGTTTTCCTTTTTGGCATTTTTCACATTAAGGAACAACGAAAACAAATACATGCATTTGCATTTAGCAGTTGTAGATTTGTGTGCGAAAATATGATTTAGGGAAATGCACTAGGGTGTGCTCTTTGCTCTTTTCTCTTTGCACTGTTACTTTCTTTCCCTAGTAGCTAGGACTTTCATTGCTTAAAGTAAACAAAGATTGTTTATCATTGTAGATTGCATTTTAGAAATTTCAAATCATCATCACGTAGTGAAGCATTGAAAGGAAAACTCTAAACAAGATGAACTTTAAAATAAATTTCAATGAACCCAACAACGCTTTGGAGCTCAATGCAACATATCTAGAGGTCTAGGCTAGAGACGTGTTCCGGCATCATTAAAACTAGTGGCTATCATTTTCATTAAAGGTTGGGCGATTCCTCCTCCTTGATATGACAAGTGCTAGCATGGACTTTTGCTCCATGTACTGTCGTGTATATATTGGGAGACCACAATAGGATTATATCCTTTATCAATAGGAAGCTAAGTCTGCCACCTTAGTGATCGCAATGCATTGAGCATAACATTCAGAAAGATTGACTGTCGTACATAAGTCCTTGGTAATTTCTCTTTAATTTATAACTAAGGTGTATATTGCAGTTTTGCAATTGGTTTGGTAATCCCTCTGTCTAGATTTTCTAGAGTAGTCACTTTCATTCCTTTTTGACTCTTTAAAAGAAAAGTTCCATCTGAGAACTTGTCCTTTCAAGCTCATTAAAAATCGAAGTAGACTAGAGTTATCTTTAGCTTTTTCTCAACTCTTAAAAACTGAAAAAGCAAAGTTGTGTCAAAGTGTCAATAAAATTAATTGAATTCAGAATAACATCCATGTTCCTTAGTTTATCTTAGGTTAAGATATATGGAGACAAATCCAGAGTCCACCAATCAAGGAATCCCTTTTGAAGGGAATCCTTGTTCTTTTCCTTCCTTTGGAAGTATTGGTGCTCCTTACATGGCTATATTATCCCTTCCTGGACCTACCATTGGCCTACCAGTATGGCTGTTTTCAACCTCTTTGGTTCAAAATAGATAGGGATAGAGGGATAGATAGGGAGGGAGAGAGGGATAGAGAGATAGATAGGGAGGGAGAGAGGGATAGAGATACAGTGGGGGAGAGGGTTGGGGAGAGAGGGGAAGAGGGAGGGGGAGAGAGAGGGTGAGGGTGAGAGAGAGAGAGGGAGG
>APFE030570011.1:0-11728 GCA_000404065.3 Pinus taeda
ATTACAGATCATCAACTGAAGGAAACAGAAACAAGCACACAAATGACACCATTATTTTTGGACTAATGTCCCCGGAAAAACCCAATGTGGGAAAACCGGCGCAACGATTTGGGGCTTTTATTGTTAAGCAGTGCTTTTCTGAGTACACTGGGTGCCAAACTGGCTAACCCAACAGAGAACATATCTGGTAGCAATACCTCTCTTCAGAAACAGGTATTAGGAAGGCCTGCTCCAGGAAGTCCCTCTCCAGCACAATCTGAAGCTCAACGTCAGCCCTGCTGGCCTCTACGTCAGCCTGAAACCCTCTGTGTTAGCCTACTGAGGCTCTGCGCAATCTCTTTGGCTCTTTGTGTCACTCATGCAGCCTCTGCGTGGATGACCCAGGCCCTTCTGGCTCTGCGCAATCTTTGCTGCTTCTGCGTAGCTCCCTTTGGCTTTGTGTTTGCCTCTCTCTGATTCTGCGCTAGTCTCTCGGCACTGTCCCTGCCTCTCTGCCTCGTATTCACTACCCTTCGTTGCAACTGATCATTGATTTTATCTCTCTTAGCAAACCTTGCTCTAGAGAATCGAATAACTGATCGCTTTGGTGTTTTCTCCAACTGACCCTCAAGCCTCCTCTTATACTTTCCTCGTTGACAAATCAACGGCTGAGATTAAGTCCCTAATTGATGTCTAAGATTAGATCTGGCTTGATCCATGTCTTTTGGACCATTCTAACACAGTTTTATATTAATTCACGTTAATATTTTAATTTCCCTAAGTTTAGACTTAAGGACTCCATTAAAAATATTAATTATTTTAATATCTCCCAAACTGTTTAGAATCTGCCCAAACCCTTTCTGGGTATTGGAGATCTCATGTTCCCTAACCTCTCCACCAAATTTCATGTCTAGAGCACATTCGATGCTACTCCAAATCAACATGTAATATTTATATTAAGAAAATAAGACTAAGTTCTTCTGCATATGTATCTTGTTAATTCTTTAGTTGCAAATCATGTTTCCAGCTTTTTGTCATTAATTTTATGGTTTGATTTGTGCAAATTGTTGATTAAGATTGACACCATAAATTTCTTAAGCAATATTCCCTAAAATTTTATTCGGGACATTATATGAAGCATTTTAGTTGAGTAAACCTTGAGAAACTGCCACATTATTCAGTTTGGGATATTACAGTTGTACCAACGCTGACTTTTCGTGTTAGCCTTGAGGGTTTCAATTTTAATTGCAGATTATTCGAGGGTTTATATTAGAGGTGCCAAGAAGACATATTTGTCGGAGTATTATAGATTGTCGCTGAAGATATCTTCAGGCAATGTTAATCTGAAATTGTGCCAGGTTTATACTCCTATCAAGCTAACCAATTTGTCTCTTGCAAAATGCTCGACAAATTGTTGGCCCATGAGCAAATTGACTGGTGCATATTAAATATTCGACAATTGCTATTTCAAATTGTTGAATCATTAAGTCAATGTTTTAAAAAGGGAGATTTATTTTTTCATGAATGCCCAAGTATTTGGTTTGAACGTCAAGAGCAAATAATAATTTGTGAGGCCGAGTATCTTAGCTCAATTCCTTTCTCATTCACTAGGCAGAGTACACTAGTATATATGGGCATAATCCCTATTTAATTAACAGGCCAAGATACGACAAGCCGACTCCGTGACAGACTCGCGAAGGATAGAAGAGACACACTGAGGAAACTCTACACCACCACAAATGCCAAGTTTGTGCCAATCGAACTGGTGAAGTCCAAGTGTTGTGTCGTGGAAGGCCAAGAGCCACTTCCTTTATGACGAGGGAATCAAACTATTGTTTCCAAATCAAGGGACTAGCAATTGAGTCACAAGTATTTGTGAATGAAATTTTACTGAAACACATGGCCCACCTTGTCCAACAAGTTCTTCGCTGGTTTCCGGGGAGGAGACGAATTATTTGATAGAGATTTTTCTAGACAAGAAGATTGAATTGTCACACCAGTAGGAAAACCCAGTTCGTGATTACTGTAACGGCCTGAATTTGTTGTAAAACTAGGGATGCAATGCGATATCGATGCATATCCTTGTATTGGAGTGATGAGCATAGATCAACAGAGTTAGATTGTTGGCCAGATCTCAAAGAGACGAGTTTTGTTTTGGGGCACATCCTGCTCGGGGAACTTGCTCACGTGATCGGGATCGAGCCACTGTAACGGACACTGAGCCGCTTTCAGAGTAGAAGAATCAAGGTCGGGCCTGGGAATTGAGGAGCCACATCCAGTTCTAGCGGAAATTCAAAACCAAAGGGTAAAATGAAAGCTAATGTTGATTGGCAATGTAAAGGAGTGCGAATTGATTTGGAGGTCAAATGGCTGCGCTCATCCACCTTGCATAACCAACCATTGGAAGTTGTGTTGGTAATTCTTGCCAAGCCGCTAAACTGCTATCAAATTTCCCCATATACACCAGGAATCCGAGTTATTATTTCTTTTCTTGGTTTGTGGTCCACGCATTTGAGTTAATGAATGGTTGTTAATTTTTTCTGCAATAATTTAGGCCAAGCAAATTGTGACAGAAGGTTTTTTGGATCTGGCTAAGGAAAAAATTGCTTATCTTGGGAGACACTATTGTGTAAATCACTCTGCAAATAGTTGAAGTTGTGAACACAAAATATTGCATTGACTAGTACAGAGTCAGCAGTTGATGGCTGAATCTCTGCATTTGTGGACCATATCCTCATGTAAATTGCATTATCCTCATGGAAATTGCATAAGTAATCTATCAGCAACACACTGTTAGTAAGGGAAATGAAGGGCCATACCTGTTATTATTGAAATACTTTTGAGCAGAGAATCAAATTGCCATTTTCATTTGGCATGACATTTTGAATATGTACACTAGAGTATACCAATGCACATAAAGAGGAAAAGCCTGATGTGTGATGGTGATTATTTCAAGGCAGAGTTCCTGCTGTGTGTAGAGGGGCGACTGACAAAAATCAAAGTTAGTGTTGTTGGGGACATATTGATTGCAGGATATGTTGAAATTTGATGACTAAAAAGTTTCCTGCAATCCCAACCCGGTTTTAATTTCACTTTATCATTCCCATTCAGTTAAATGCCCTTTCCCATAAACATGCATTCAACATATAGAATTTTGGAAATGAAAATTTTAGATTAAAACACATGGGACTATCAATACATGCTAAAAATAAATATGGACATAAACAAACCAGCAAGACACAAAAATACACACAGATTTTTGGTCAACTTAGACCTAGGCAAAACCCCTTCAATCTTCTCTGTGGAAAACCCGTTAGAGAGCTCTTCAAATCTATTTATCTTTCAAGTTCAGAAAAATACATTTGTAGACAAAACAAAACAGCAAAATACAACTTATCTCTTTAGCCCAAAACTCCTTGAAAACCGTGTCCAGTTTGCCTCTATTTCCATGCCCACTTGAAGCTGAAAATATGTACGGTATGGATACAGGCTGTACTGTATAGATTCCGTATGGATTGTACTGATTTCCATACCGCTGTACGGACTGTACGATTTTTCTATTTTTTATTTCTTCTCAAAAACTTTTCTTCAACGGCGTGCAACTCAACAATAAATGTTGTTCGTATTGTACCTTTTGTTGTCTTCTATGCCTTGATTTCCGTGCCCAACTTTGCTGAAAAATCACTCCTTTAGCTTGCTGCAACAAATTTCTTCTTCAGAACTTTTCTCCAACTCTCAGCCTCGTTTCTCCAATCTACTCATGAAGAATGAAATGCCGTCTCTTTTTTATTTTCCCTCTTTTATTTCCCTAAGTGACTTTTGGGCAACCTTAAGATCTAATGCCTCAGATTCATTTAGATTAAGGGATGGGAATAAATGTGCATTTAATTCTCACTTTCTTTTTGTTAACTCCCCCATTAAATAAAGTACCCACATTGTACTTAATGTCTAAAGTCACTTTTCACTTTATAATTTAACATTGACTTTACCACTTATAAAGTCACACATAGGAAAATAATTATTTTGGACACTTTTCTCTAGGTAGAGACTAACCCATGGGAAACCACTTTGTCGAAGGTCCATTAAAAACCAACAGGATACTGCTAAAATCACATGGAAAGTTGGTTAACGTCTTGAAGGATGCCTTGTAGACTTATTTACTAGGTTCCTTCTTGTTGTGTCACTATTGTTTTTAGTTAATGCATGGTTGTTCAATCGATATTTCTTGCTTCATAATTTCGTAGTAGTGTCATTTGTATTTCTGGGTGCAATATAAGGCAATTTATAGCATCCTGGAGCATTATTATTCCAATTGGAACCCAAGGTATATACCTACAACAGTTTGTCATGAAACTGTTTGTCAAAACACCCCACTAAGAAATTCAACAAACTCAGAAAATAGTGGCCTCATTATCATCACTGAAATTGACTTCATTGGGCTAAAACATGGGTGAAACCTTCATAAAATCCCTTAATAAATTAGCAACAACAATCAACAGATCCTTTTCCAAGGGGATACGTTCAATGCTATGGCAAGAGTAGCCACAAAAAGAACATGATATGGGACCCAATATCTATGCACTTGGGACATATTTGAGTTTCATGGAGGTTACAGTAAAAACCCTTCTCAAGTTGGAAGCACTCGCTTCACTCCTCTCCAAGGTGGATCAGTGAAATGGGAAGAGCTTGATTTTGGCTCTAAAACCAGCCATGCTTGCTTTAGTACAACATGTGAAAATTCTATCACTGCAACAACTAATTTATTTTACCTACTTATTTCCCAATAAGTTATTTATGAAAATCCTTCAGTAAACATTAAAATAAATTTTGCTGTAGATATCACACCATAATACAGAAACAAACACATGCACAAGAATTAACACATCGACACAGATATTTTGGACAATAGTCCCCGAAAAAACCCAATGTGGGAAAACCAGTGCAACAAGGGAGGATTTTATTATTCAACAATTCTTCAGTACAACTGGGTGCCAAACTGGCTTACCCAACAGAGAGAAAATTCTCCAGCACTTCTCTCAATCCTAGCGTCAGGCTAGCAGACCTCTGCATAGCTCCCAAACCCTCTGCGGCAGCTCCTGCCTCTCTGCGTTAGCACTGGGTTTCTTTGCATCACCCACGCAAGCCCTCTAGTGACTGCGTAGTCTGCTGCCTCTGTGTCTGCCTGAGAGGCTCTGCGTCTGCCTCTCCAACCTTTGCGTTGCTCTTTTGGTGCTGGTCATCATTTCTACTATCACTTATTACAATTCCCTGTAGGGTGTGGAATCTGGGTACAAGTAAGGTGACTGATGATATCTGCTGGTAAAAGTGTCCTCTGGATCATCCTTGGGCCTGGAGTCTTTATATAATCATTAGGTGCCACTCTAGTGGTCAACAAGCTACATTACAATATGACTTAATGAAACATCGCATCCGTTGTATCGGAATTGTCATATCGCAAGTGTTAAAGATGTCACGCTCAAATATGCCGATCACGATATAATATTGCGGACTCACTACACCGTTATAATATGCTCTAAAGAAATATCGCATCCGCCTATCGAAAGTTATGTATCACAAGTTTCAATAAAGGCTTGACACATTCAAATTGTTGATTGCGATAAAGGTGTGGATCCAAAGATTTATTGTGAAGCCAAAGGGTTGCGATTACAGGATTTTCCGGAAGTTGCGATTGCGATTAAGGTGATGATGTGGTAGGTGTGACCACCCATTATGTGGTTTTAGCTATGTTGATATATGATTTTCGGAAAACAAACAAGTTTATGATAAAAGTAACATAAAGACCCCTCCGATATATATTTTTAATATACAAGTCAGGCTTCCTCCAATAGATGTGTCTTTTTGGTCATTGGTGGAACATATATAAATACAAGTTAAATGTTTCACCTTAAGGATTGATCTCGGGCATTGAACACAGAAAGGAAGTAACAGTTCACAATTCGTGAACTCATAGGAAGTCAAAGGACGAGCGAAAAGAAGAAACAGAGGAAAGGAAGCCAAAGGTTTATCAAAAGAGAAATACACATGAGCATTAAAAGTTGAAGAACGAAGAAATCCAAGACCGACTGCGCATAGGGTCATTCATATAGCTCGAACCTGTGTTTGACAGTGATTTAGATAACAGTTCAAAGAGGACGTTTTGCGGATCTAAGAAGATTATCTGAGTGTGAACAGGGTTGTCTCTAATTGAATGCACAACCTAAAGTCGCGATAGTCACTCCTCTGAAGCAGTTACTCTTGAAGCGTCACTCCAGAAGCAGTTACTAGAACAGAGGATTGAAACAGAGAGTTGTTTTTGTGCAGAGCCTTGTGCAGTTCATTGTAGACACATTGAAGTTGTGTGAAGACTATTGAGGACCATGATGTATTAGTCATCATGATGTGACTTGGAGATTTTGCTTGGGTATAATGAAGAGCAATGGTGACACCTTCTATGAGACAAGGTTGTCATTGATTATGTAGCATGGAGACTAGTGAAACTGTAGATTTACAGAATCCAGTGAAGAAGAGTGTGGGAGCAGAGAATTACTATCAAAGATATCTAGACAAAATATAGCAGTGGGTTGGAGCCTAGAGGGTTGGTGCCCTGAAGGTGGGAACCTCGAACATACAAGATAGTGCCTTAAAGGATAGGGTTGGAGCCCTAGAGCATCAGTGTCCTCAAGAAACCAGGTTGGAGCCTGTACCGGAGAAGGGTTGGAGCCTCTAAACACAAGGTTGGTGCCTTGAGAAGATAGGGTTGGTGCCCTAGAGGTTGGAGCCTCACAAAAGACCAAGTTGGCGCTTGGCAACAGGTTGGAGCCTGGGGGATTGAAGATCGGTGTCTTCATCAAGGGTTGGAGCCCTATATATTGTACTTGATTCATTATAAAGATTATATTAATAAAATATTTTATTCCCATTGCTCATTTTGTGTTCTGAATATAATTGATTTAACTGGTAAAAGTAAAAATTGAAAATGAATACTGATTCACCCCCCTTGTCAATATTTCCAACAATTGCTATCAGAGCCAGCACCTTCACACAAAGCCTAATAGCTTGGAGGTTGATGAATTAGAACACAAATGGTGAAGCCATGAAAAAAAGTCTCCAATCCTCCTAAAGATGTGTCTCCCACAACCACCGAAGTCGAAATCAATCAATTTGTGAAGGCTCCATTGTTCAATGGAAACTTTGATATATGGGAAGCTGGAATGAGGAATTTCTTGAAGACTCAAGGCGTTGAAGTCTGGAAATCGCTTATCACTGATAGCATGATGGATGGAGAATCCAAGGAGTACAATGCAAAAGCAATGAAAGCAATCTTGAATGGGCTACCAGATTCTATAAAAAACAATTTAGAAAAATGTTCATCAACAAAGGGTATATGGGACAAACTTCATGACCTTCAATCAAAAGGAGCATTGACCATGACCACTAGTCAAGAAGATGATGGAAAACAAGAAATAAATCCAGAACCTATCATGGAAGCTGAAAATAAGAATGATGACATCAAGGCTAAAGAAGACCTAGAAGATGAAGAAAATGAAAAAGATTTTGAATAAAATCTCCTCACTAAAATTATGGTTGCCATGGAAGAGATTATCAATTTGAAGAAGGAAAACGAGGAACTTAAGAAGAAACCACTAGCTGGTGACCAAGACCAAACAAGGAAGGAAGTTGACCTTGTCAAGCTTAAAGTACAAGGAAGGGATGAAGAGCTTGCCAAGCTTAAGGAGGAATTTCGTCAAAGCAAATGAAAGCATCATGAAGAAGTCATATCCATGACAAATCAATTGGATAAGGCAAACAAGAAGATACCTTGTCAAGCCATCTTGAACAAAGGCACACAAAATTAAACAAAATTGAAGCAGAGGTAGGTCAATACAAGGAAGAGGTCTCCTTTCTTAAATCTCAACTAGAAGAAGCAAGAAAACTAGTACAAGGAGCTGAGAAGACAATGGAATCATTGGCAATCATAGAAGGACATGTTGATGAAGCAGAAAAGGAAAGAAACACCATGATATGTCAACTAAAAGCAAAGGATGAAGAAATCTTCAAACTAGAATCTAACATCAACCTTCTCAAAGCTGAAAAATGTAAAGCTACAAGGATCAAGGAAGGAATGGAAAGCCGTCTAGCAAAAGAAAATGAAGAAATCTTCAAAATGAAGTCATATATCATCTCCCTTAAAATAAAAGCAAATGAAGCAATATGTATTAAGGAGGAGTTTGAGAAACAACTTGCTAAGAAGATAATGATTGCAAAAGATTGGAAGAAGAAATTGTCTCCCTTAGGAAAAAGGTTGAAGGAATGGACAAAATCTTGAAGAGCTCTCAAGCCTTGGATGACATACTCAGCCATCAAAGATCTCTATTTGATAAATCAGGTCTTGGCTATACAAGTGAATCCTCAAGCAAGAATGATAATGCTTCAAACAACAAGGATGTGAGGAAGCTATAAAGAAATGTTGATGCTCCCAGTTCTAGTAAAGGCAAGGATAAGAGTCAAGAAAACAATGAAGAAAGTCCTATTCCAAGAAGAAATGTAGATGGTATTGAGGATGCAAGAAGCAATGGTTATCATCAAAGGATCTCAAGGCAGAAAAACTTCAGAAGTACATCAAGGAAATCTCCATGTCCCAGGTACCAAAGTATATTTCTTGGTTATTGCTATTCTTGTACAAACTTCGGACGCATGGCAAAAGATTGTAGGGCATATCACAAAGTTAAAAATTATCGCCCTTGACAATCTACAAGAAGTAATTTTGCTCTTAATCATGAATTCTTATTGATGAACAACATAGAATGCTTCAAGTGCCATAACATTGGTCATATGGCATGTGATTGTAAGTTGGCGTGGGCTCCTACACAAGTTAGAACCATGCCAGAGAAGAAAGTCACACAAGTATGGAGAAGAAAGAAAATACAATCCGAAAATCTCTTGAACTCTCCAACCAACAACATGTTGTTGACTTAATAAAGATATCCTTGATATTCCGAGTATTTGATGATGGGATTCTGCCAAAATGAGACCATGCATACAGTTAGGGGGAGCTTGTGATTCTTGATCATTATTGCAGAAGCTATCTGTGAAAGGGTCCTTATGAAGTCCTTGATGAGCTATATTAACAATCATTCTTTGATAGATGATTTCTCAGGAACACTCCATTGCAGAACATGATTTCTTATCTATCCAATGAACTGTTGTTGAAGATGTTTTTTTTTCTACTTGATTACTAAGTAGAAATTGGAGCAGCAAAGAAGGCCATCTAATGCTAAAGAAACGGGGCAAAGAACTATGTTGTTGTTATTATAGAAGCTAAATGTCTCGACTCAGGGATATGATGTGAGAACAGGTAAATTATGGACACAAACAACAACAACTTGGAAACAAACAGTTACATCTGGGAATTGAGCTTAAAGCAAGAGCGGTTGGCAGCATCCAACATAATTGAAGTATTGCAAAACGTTGTCAATCAGTAGAAAGAATTTAAAAGACAGTCACAGATTGGATATCAAAATATGCTAGTGGAGATAACTTGCAGAAACTTTTACTAGAACACAAGGAAAAATGTCTCATTAAAAGGACTATAGAAAGGAGAATGTTGTACAGTTGAATATAGCTCAGGTTGATGCTAGTCACTTAGAAAAATAGCAACAGTGAGGCACAACCTCTCACCATTTCATCCGAATACAATGATGTTGAAATATTGGATGACAATGATTTATGAAGAAGCACAGAGATAGAAAGGAACTTTGATTTAAAGAAATATAGCAAGAAAGACAATTTTAGTGGCATCCTCTTTTAATTATGACTATGAAAACAACATAATATGGACTGTAGAAGCATAAAAACTTGGACCTTAACATTCAGTGTGTGGCTATTTGGTGTCTATTTGGAAGCATTGAAGTAGAGCATCTTTAAGGTTCATACTTAAAACTCTTAAGAAATTTCTTCTTTTTGTAGTAGCATTCAAAAACATGGAGCAAGCATCGTTGCCCACACTTGAGCATGGTCAAAGGCAAACTTTAAAGGTCTGTTTGGGACATTCTTGGAGCAACATTGTTGAAACCATGATAAAGTAGTTTTTGAGACATGAAGAAGGGATAATGTGCGAGCTGATGATAAGGAAGCAATCTTTCTATCTTGAGCAAAAAGTAGAGCACCATGATAGGGGGAGTAACATATCCATAAAGATCTACTAGTCATGAAGAAGAGAAGCAGCTTGACAGGGGGAGTACTTGGGAACCCCGTTTGCCATTAATGTCAAAGGGGGAGAGAATGTTGAAAGGGAAAGAATATTGCCATCAATGACAAAGGGGGAGATTGTTAATCAAGGTTGTCATTGCTGTTAATATGGCAGTGTTTGTGATGGCAAATTCTTGTAATACGTGATGTTGCCCATTGATGCCCAATGATCATAATGTTGCCCATGGAGGACCCAATGACTGAATACAACATATGAATTGAACATATATATACAGACAGAGTAGAAGCAGTGGACCCAAGGAGTGTCCCAAGGAGGAAAGCCATCGGAAAGACATTGGAAGCCATTGGAAGTTAGAATCAGAGCAAGAGGAGCCATATTGGAAATATCGCATATGCCCAAGAAGAACTGAAAGGAAGAAAAAAACGGAGGAGCATTTTGGTAATCGAGCATAAACAAAGTCATCGGAGAAATTGTATCATAGCGGCTTTTTCTATTATATTGAGGTATTTAACACTGCTCAAAACCCTTGATTGCAATATGCAACACAGACTTGATAGCTCCATTACAGTATGACTTAATGAAACATCACGTCCACTCTATCAGAATTGTCATATCGCAAGTCTTAAAGATGTCACATTCAAATCTGCCGATTGCGATATAATATTGCGGACCCACTACACCGTTATAATATGCTCTAAAGAAATATTGCATGCGGCTACACATTCAAACTGCCGATTGTGATAAGACCTATGGACCCGATGGACCATCGATTGTGATAAAGGTGTGGACCCAAAGATTTATTAAAAACAACTTATTGAATATCACATCCGCTCCATCAGTAGTAGGGGTATCGAAAATGTTATATCGTGAAGCCAAAGGTTGTGTTTGCAGGATTTTCCAGAAGTTGCGATTAAGTTGATGATGTGGCAGGTGGGACCACCCATTATGTTGTTTTAGCTATGTTGATATATGATTTTGTGAAAATAAACAAATTTATGATAAAAGTAACATAAAGACCCCTCTGATATATATTTTTAATATACAAGTCGGCCTCCCTACAATAGACGTGTCTGTTTGGTCATTGGTGGAAAATATATAAATACAAGTTAAACTATTTACCTTAAGGATTAATCTCGGGCATTTAACACCGAAAGGAAGTAACAATGCACAACTCGTGAACTCAAAGGAAGTTGAAGGATGAGCGAAAAGAAGAAACAGAGGAAAAGAAGACGAAGGTCGATCAGAAGAGAAATACGCAGGAGCATTAGAAGTTGAGGAACGAAGAAAGCCAAGACTGACTGCGCATAGGGTCATTCATACAGCTCGGACCTGTGTTTGACAGTGATTCAGATAATAGTTCAAAAAGGACGTTTTGCGGATCTAAGAAGATTATCTGAGTGTGAACAAGGTTGTCTCTAATTGAACGTACAACTTGAAGTCACGACAATCACTCCTCTGAAGTAGTTACTAGAACAGAGGATTGAAACAAAGAGTTGTTTTTGTGCAGAGCTTAGTGCAGTTCATTGTAGACACATTGAA
>APFE030570013.1:0-10844 GCA_000404065.3 Pinus taeda
ATTGGTATATTATAATTGAATTTTGCAGATTCTGGAAAAAGCTCATTAAGGAAGGACAGATTCATCATGAGAAGATCTGAAGCTTCAACACAGAAGTTGCTTCCATCATGTTACCCTATTTTTCTATCAACACCCCTCCATTATTTTCATTAGCCCATTATTCCCACCCCTACCATCCCTGAAATAGATCCCTTCAATTAGTGTTTCCCATTCCTTACTACTAAAATTATCCCCTAGTAAACATTTTCCCCATTGGTTACGGATCTAAGTCATTTATTTTTCCGTTGCTGAAACACCTGTTTCAGCAATGTATCGTTGACTTTTCCCGTTGCTGAAACACCTGTTTCAGCAACGTATTGTTCATTTTTCCCGTTGCTGAAACACCTGTTTCAGCAACCTGTCGTTCATTTTTCCCGTATCGTTCATATTTTTCCCCCGTTGCTCAAACACCAGTTTCAGCAACCTGTCATCGTAAAACATTATGTCTCTTCGCGGTTACATAAGTTTTTGTTCTCCATGACTATACTTCAGATCCTTTCGGTGAAAAATTATTCAGCAATGACCAGATCTAATTACACTTCTGTTCTAAACCTCAGAAAAATTAATAGACTCTTCCACGCACATTAAAGTTAGCTTTCGAAGCAATCGACACTTCAAATTATTAAAAGGTAAAAATATAAGGTATGAGGTTTTAATGTAATTCAGTTAAAGTATATTAAAGAGAGGATTTCATTCACAATGATTACAGATCTTCACACGCCTAATCATTATTACACCGTACGTAGGGGGGAATTCCAAAAATAACGATAACTCCGCATTAATTAATCCTCCGTCCTTTGTCATATCCATTACCGTCATCGTTACCTTGCAGCCTCTGTTGCAGCAACTAGTGCAAGCTGGGGTCTGTGTTTACTATGTTCAGAGCATCCATCTGTAACTCAAAGCAATAGACATGGGAGGGGTGACTGTTAGACACGAGCCCGGCTCTGTAAATATTCTGCAATTGTTCCCCGAAGTGTATCAGATATTCCAACAAGCGGGATGGACAGTTTATTTTGAAAGATTGGGTGAATTTGACCAGGGGCAAGTCTTAGAGTTTGCACAAAACCTTCAAGACGATTTTTCAATGGTCCAAGGGGTTCGTATATCAGTGACAGAGGAGGACGTAGTTCAGGTATCAGGGTTGCCAGCTACAGGGGTTCGCTGGTTCAGCAGAAAGAAGGTTATTCTTAACGCCCAGCAAGAATTTCTTTGTCCAGAGGAGCGAGTGGAACCTAGAGGCCGCGGGGTTAGTCTACATTCACTTCCCCAACCATGGCCATCAGTGGCAGAGTTCATCAAGCACTATTTAACATGTGAAGGACGCTACCAGGTAGTGTACAATCATGATTTTGTTTTGATGAACCATTTAAGAAATGCACGACTGATTAATATCCCCTATTATCTGCTTGGGTGTATTAAAAACATGTCCTATTATTGTAGACGCTCCAAATTCCCATTGTTATCCCTCAGCCACCACCGTTTATGCCAGCTATTAATACAGAGGGGTCTTACTCAGCAAAACCCCCCTCTACATGCCCCACTTCCCGATCCCCAGATGTCCGAAATTCCCCAGCAGGGTCAAACGTCCGAACAACCCGGAAGTCCCCACGACCTTCCGGAAATTCCCTGCAAAGGACAGCAGGACGACACTCCGCATTCCCCAGTGGACCCAACCACGACAGCGCCCCAAGAAGCAAAGTCAACTGGCCCCACTATTTCTGTCCCTAGTGATGACTCTCTAACACCACCGTCCCCACCCATTCGAAAAAGGAAGAAAACCCCAACTGGCTCAGTTTCCAGACCACGGACAAGGGCTAGATCTCAAGTCCTTACTTCGTCCGAAAGCCCTTCCCCCAGAAAAGAACCCTGCCCTTCAAAGAAAACGAAAAGTCGTGATTTCACCGCCTTCCTTCCAAAAAGAAAAAAGAGAACAACTGTCGAGACAGAATCCACCCTCATTTCCCCTGACCCCGCCACTATTTTGTTAAAACCCTTATCCCCATCCCAAATCCCCCAATCCGTCTCATCCGGAGGTACTGCCACACAAGAACCAGTGCCCCGGGATAATACGACATTGTTTATAGCTCCAGAGGTGACTGTCCCACAAGAACCAGTCACTCACCCAGCGGCTGAAACACAAGAACCAACCACTGCGGAACAAAAATACACCAAGCATGACGATAGTGGGAGATCAGTAGTAGCTGAAACACAAGAACCAGCTACGCTTGTGCATCAACAGACTACCCCAGCGGAGTCAGCCAGTGTACAGGGTATACATACTATGACATCTCTGTTCGAGGAAAACGAATTCCTCAAAGCTGAATTAGAAGCATACAAGAATGAACTAAACATGGCTCGAGAGGCTTTTGAGAAAGAACTGAACCTCTATACGTTAGCACAGGCAGCCTCAATGCAGAATAAGGAGCCATGCAAGGAATACATGTGCCATGAGTGTGGCAACATCTACCATGTTGTAGGATACAAAGTAGTTAAAATCCAACTATCTGAGGCATCTACATCAACTGGAACAGGAGAAGAAAACCCTACTGCTCCACAAGAACCAGTAGGGTTCTCTATAAAGCAAGAAAAACATACTGAACCTCAGATATTGTGCCCTTCACAGACTGATGCGGCTATTCAGACAGAATCACCACTACAATTAGTCAATGTAGCCATTCAGACAGAATCACTATTACAATCAGTCAATGTAGCCATTCAGACAGAAGCACCACCATAATTAGTTGATGTGGCCATTCAAACAATGTCCCAACCCACTACCGTTGATGCCAAGATACAGACTGTGCCATGGAATCAGTTGGAACAGATGAATAAATGGAAGAGGCAATATGCCGAAGAACAAGATACAATGTTATGCCAACACAAGTTACAATGGCAGAATCATGTATATGCTAATTGGGACAGATGGGACCAGATGAGGCAACAGCTTAAGGACTACAAAAAGGAAGCCAGGGAGTCTAAGGAAAAGATAACCCTGATGTTTTCATTAGCCCAGAAATTGATGGCTACACGAAAACCCTCTGTAAATTATTCTCTCTTTCTTGTTGAACGATTTATTTATTTTCAATTAAAAGCAATAAAAAACGGCAGACCATATGAGTTAATGACTGCAGAAAACTTTGTTGAGACTTTTAATGAGGCCCCTGAGAGTGATCAGCATTTGCTGTGCAAACTCTACCTCCATAACGAGGCTATGCCCGAAAATAGAGAAGTCAATCTTATTCCAATTGCAGGAGATATACAAATAAGGGCATTTGTCTCATTTTTGTCTAACCAGCTCACTTGGCAATCCGCGTTCACTGCAAGCAGTCACAATGAGGACAATAAACTCCTGTGGATCAGACCAGAGCCCTTGAGGCCAGCCCTGTTCATCGCCCAATATTATGAGTTTTTACAGAAGCCAGGAATGAACAGGTACATGCAGCAATTACAGGCTTCAACACTTTCTAAGTGTCAACAGCACATCAGAGTAAAAGGTAATGCTGCAATGAACGCCAATGTTATGTTTTGGCAACAGTCGTGCAAAGAAAGACAAGACTATCACCCTTTTAATCCTCACAACCTTCAAGCTGCATTATCTAGGGTTTCCAATTATATTGGTTGCATTCAACGTTGCGGAATAAACTAGATTGGGTATCGTTTCCATTTTCCAATTTTATGGCTGCCTTCAGAAGAATATCAATGTCATTTCCAGTTGACCAACAGAGATGAAGCCTTGGCATGGCAGAACTTGCAAAACAATGGAGGATTTAGAGCTCCTACAGATGCCACCTTCTCCAGCTACTGCTTGAGTAACTTGCATGCTTAGTCTCAGTACTCAGACTCCGATTCAGACTAGGGGTTGCCTGAGGACATGCAACATTTTTAGCTGGGGGGGATGTTAGAACTTCACAATGCATCATTTTTGCTATATAGTTTGACACCATTTCACCCTTATAACTATCATTAGAAAGAATCCCATCATCATCTTCAGTCATTTTATCCCAAGGTATACAGAGACCTCTTCTTTATTATATGTTTAATCTGTTTTGCATTTAATTCCATAATACTTTTATGTTTTATCATTAATTGAAGTGTATCATTGCTAACACAAGTCTAAAGATCGCAGATAAGTACATGCGGCCGTTGCTGAAACAGCTGACTCAGTTGCTGAAACAGTTAATGCAGTTGCTGAAACAGCTGACTCAGTTGCTGAAACAGTTAATGCAGTTGCTGAAAAAGCCGTCAAGCACGCGAATCCCGTCAAGCGTAATTCGTGATTCTGGAAGAAGCTTTTTGTGGAATAGCAGCAGCAGTATGAGGACACGATTACCTGGATCAGCCTGAAGATAGCCATTTTGTTATCTCTGTTGTAACAGTACCTTTTTCTGAAGAACAGAAACCCTGTTTTAAGGAAAAGAACAGATTCAAGATAATATGGATTCACTCTTATGTAAATTGAAAATGATGGCTCCTCTTTAAAAAGAGGAGACATCATCATTAGGGGGAATCGGTGATTGTAAACGAGGAGAAGCACATTGTGTGAACGGGAGCTAGTCTCCCTCTGTAATATATCAGTTACTTTGACAGATGAATAAATTCTTCTTTTGAGCATTCCAAGTTAGTTCTTTCCCCGGGGAATCTCGTGAGAGGGAAAGGGCCCGCCTTCCTCACAAGATTCACCCTTGATTCCTATATTTTGCTTAACTCTTTGTGTGACTTGCATTTTACTTTAATTCTGCTGTTGGACACTTGATTACACAATACAGTGATACTCTGCTCTCTTGATACTGCGTTTATTGAATGCATTTTGAGAAATCTGTCTCTATTGTTGGATGAATGAATGATGTCGGGAAGCAGGTGCTGAAGATTCCTGTATAGAGGAATAGGGTCCTGCCCCATTACTTATCTTCCTGTGTCTATGGTGTGGTTAGAAGCAAGAGGACAAGTGCTGAAGGTTCCTGCTCGTAGGAATAGGGTCTTGCTCTCTTGAAATTACTTTCCTTATAGTGTGATTAAGTGTCAGGCATCAGGTGCTGAAGTTCCCTACTAAGGAATAGGGTCATGTTCCTGCTATGGTTGATTTGTTTCTCTCTTTGCAGGTTGGCTTTCCTTTGTTGTAATTGCAGTAGAGAAATTGTTTCTGCTATAACTAAATCAACCTCAGCCTTGATTAAGTAGAGTGCAAATCAGTAGATTGGTGAGACTAATAATTGTGTGCTCTCCTTTTACTACAACCTTGTTTCTTCTTTTGAAATTGAGCATATCCAGTGCGTGATTATCTTTGAAATAAAAAGACTTCCTCGGGTTGATAATTTATGTGGAGCTTGAATTGCGAAGCAATTAAAGCGACCAACACTTGTATACTTGAATGTAGGTCTTATTCTTGATTGATCAAACTGTTGCATAAATGTATACATTTTTTTCCTACAAGTAGCTGCCACATGTTCAAAGTTGTGGCAATTGAAGCACTCAATCTCATTCATCAAGGGGGGAAATGATATTTGTCTCCTCCTTTTAACTCTGCTACCATCAACCATGGGAGAAAATTGTCTTCTAGATGTGAAAGCTCCTTTTGGTTTTCTACTTCGTTGTTGCTAGTGGGTTTGTTTTCTCTCTCCTTTCTTACTACTATTGTTGGTGACATTCTTTGTTGTAGGATTTTTTGGTTCTACTCTATTATTCTTTCCTACATGCGAGTTTGTCTCTCCATTTTAAAAATTGCTTAGAAATTTGTTTACTTCTATGGTGCTCTTCACTTGCTACAACTGCTGGTATTTTTCTTCAAGTTTCTTCCTTAATTTGTCAATCACACCTTCAAGAGCTTCAATATAATGCTTTCTATATTTTTTCTTGCCACAATTGACTTCTTCTATTCTTTTCAATTCTATCAGTTGTGTCCTCAAGATAGTGATATATTCTTTTACATTTTTCTCCTTTTCATCACAAACCTACAATCTCTTCTCATGCTCCTTGAATAATGCATCTGCTAGTCTACTAATTTCACTTGAAAACTCTTCAATAACAACCATGGTAGATTCATATTCAAACTGAAGGACCATGAAACTATGACCATCATATATTTCACTACGCAAATATAAATTATTATCACCATTGTTGTTAAAAATATAACTCGAAAGTAAATCAATGCAACTTATACCTTTATATATGTTGTCCTTTTGTACAACTATTTCAACTGGAACTTCCTTCTCCATGAGTCTCTTCTTCTTCTTCTTCTTATTTTTGTTGCTCTTCTCAAACTCTTCATCACTACTAGTGCAACTTGTTCCATATAACATATGAAATCGTTCCCAAACCTCCTTGGTAGATTTTAAATATCCAACTTTCTCTAGGTATTTTTCTTCACTACTTAAGATGAAGGTGAATCATCATCATATCCTTCACATACCAACATCCACAAGAAAATAATTTATTGTTCACACTTTCTTACCATACCTTGAATTTTACAGCAGTAAGAATAGGTATTCCTTGAGAGTTCATTCTAGAAAAAAAAAGTGGGTAGTGGTGAATCAATAGTGTGACTTGTTATACAGTTTTTACCAATTTTAACTTCTCTAATGAATCATGCATCAAATAACTTGAAGAACATTAAATCATCACATAAGCATAAACCATGTAAGCATCTAAATTAAGCAACCATGAGAGCAACAATAATCAACACATAAATGCATAGTCACATCATGACACATGAGACACAAGATATCTAGTGGAAAATCCCTCCAAGACAAAAAACCACCCATCTTGTTGTTGCAATCCTCTCAATCTCTATTATTTCAAGAAAAATATCATTTACGTAGATTTGTTGACTCCCATCGGCTAGGAGACTCGACCTCATATATAATTAGTTGACCCCCATCATCCATGATACTTGATTCTACTAAATAGCTCAGAACATTATGTTCTCTCACAGATATATGGACTACCATCCACTAAAAGCCACCACGATCAATGATCCTTGCCCAAATCCTATTAGACTATCCAACTTCAATTGGATGGAGAAATTGTTCCTTTCACTAATGCTATGGATGTTGAGAAATGACAACAATAAATTTCAGTTTAATATGGCCTTGGATTAAGCTGCGAATTAAATTCAAATTCTATTCTCATAACAACTTAAAATAGTTAAATTAAGTTTATTAAACTTACTTAACTTAGGAAATTCGAGTTGGAAGTCTTTTGGAAGTCATGTATATGTTCTCCCTACTTTGTAGGAGTCCAGTGTGAGTAAATTGTGAGTTGTAAAATAGAAGACTCATTTTCATGAGTCATTTCAGTTCAATTAGTTCTCAAACTAATTGAGAGAACTAATAGTGAGTTAGTAATCTATGGTGACACTAATAAACTCCACCAGTGCTACTCTAGTTAACTGAATATTTACCCATCATAAACTCATGCATGTCAATTTTGAGAAAGGCCTAGTTGAGACTAGAGTGTAGGGACAATGTGCTATTTTTTTAAATTTTTTCTGAGTTGCACTGATATTGCATGCAATCAGGAACTGATCCTTGAGGGATTACATTCTTTTTAGAGGATTTATTTCCTTTAAATATAAGCTATCCTTCATAGGAATTACACATTGGAATAGAGACTTGGAGAGCTTGTGAAGAGGCTAAGATTTGGCCTTGAACTTGCTTATGACTTGGAGATTGAATTTGTTGAGTGCTGGGATTGTTCTAGAGAGAAAAAGCATTGTAATTTCATCTTGATTTTCTGGATTAATACAAAATAGATAATGGGGTTTTCAGCTGTGGCTTTCCTTGGATATTTATTGTGTTATGTGTTATTAATTCTCTTCCTCTATTGATTATTGTTTGCTCGATATTTATGGGCTTCCACTTTAAAGAGTAGAAGTATATTCTTGTCTCTTGATTTAGAAAATTGTATTAGCTTGTGAATCTACAGGATTTTCTACATGGTATCTGAGTAAGATTGTTTTTTGGGCTGAGAGTTTGCAGAGAATATCTGAGAATTTATGTGAAAAAATTTAAGAAATAAATTGCATATTTGGATTCCTTGGAAAAAGATACCCAATTCAAAAAAAAAATCAGCCAAATTAGAGTTTGGATGAGGGAGATATAATTGATTTAAAATCAGTTCTCTAGAGGAGATTTCAAAGTTTTGAGTTTATGGGCTACAGGTGAAAGTTGAATTTGTAGACATACTTCAGGATCGACAAATGGAATTCCATGGGTTGATGCTTGAGTATGCCTTGGAAGGCAACTTGAGTTTCATAGCCTGGAGGGACAAGATTAAGGTTGTGCTAGAGGATAATTACTTGAAGGAATTTGCTGAACAAGCAATTCCTAATCCAACAACTACTGATGCACAAAACTTGGCTGAGTAGAAGAAGTATGTGGCGAAGGCAAGGCAGATAATCCTTGAGGGAGTTAGAGATCATATTGTCTCAAGTCTCCATGGAAAGGAAACCTCGCATGCTTTGTGGAAAACATTGACGGACTTGTATCAGAATAGTTGTTATCAAAGGAAGTTGGCACTGAAGGATAAACTTCGTAAAATAAAGATGTATAAAGGTGATACGATTCCAAAGTACTTGACCAAGTTCACTCAATGTCAGGATGAAATTGGAAGTGTTGGAATCACGGTTGCCGAGGAGGCTATGGTGAGTCTTTCTCTTCTTGGACTCCCAAAGAAGGAGAAACGTAAAATTTCTCGTTCCAAATAATATTCTTATCATGGAGGTAAGAAGAAGGACATGACGAAAGTTAAATTCTTTCATTGTCACAAGATGGGTCACTTTGCTACAAATTGTCCATTGAAGAAGTCCAAGGAGAAGTTCTCAGGAGGAGCAGCGGGTGAGGCTTTGTCCTCCCAATTCAAATTGGAATTTTCCCTCATTGCATGCATGGTGTCTTTAATGATGGGAAGTTTCTGGTACTTAGATAATGGAGCTTCTTTCTACATGACTCATGACAAAGATTTTTTTAGTGAACTGGAGGAGAAAGATCTCAAGATGCATATCGTGACGGGTGATGATGGTAAGTATAGTGTTACTAGTGTGGGCACTATTACTTTTAAGAGGGAGCCACTCACCTTGAAGAATGTTATGCATGTACCCGAATTGACGAAGAACTTGGTATCCATTGCCATGCTTGAGGATAGAGGCTATGATGTGATATTTTCGAAAGGAAAGGAATTCCTTTGACACATAGCCACGGGTCAAGTAAAGAAGATAGGGGTTCGAGTTCAAAATCTCTATAAGATAGAGGTAGAGGATTGTGATTCTTTGAGTTCAAAAGTAGAAAATATGTTGAGCCAAGACTCTAGCGAGTTGTGGCACAGGCGATTGGGCCACTTGCATCACGGGGCTTTGAAGATATTGTAGAAAATCTCTACCAGTCTTCCCAAAGGTACGCTTGAGCAAGTTGATACATGCAAGGGTTGTACTTTGGGAAAATACACCAAGTCTCCCTTTGGAGATAGAGACAATTGAGCAGAGTCTATTCTAGAGAGATTCCATTCAGATGTGTATGGACCATTCTTGATAGCATCCATAACCAAACACATGTATTATGTTACATTTGTTAATGACTATTCTCATAAATGTTGGGTATTTTTTATGCAGAAAAGGTATCAAACTTTCACAAAGTTTTGTGACGTCAAAGCATTAGTAGAGAAAGAGTTTGGCAAGAAGGTTAAAGCTCTACGGAGTGATAACGGTGATGAATATGTCTCCAATGAGTTTAAGAAATTTTGTGAAGTGGAAGTGTAGGTTTTAACCCCGTACAATAATTACTTGCATACGAATTCTAAAGCATAGAAAATAAACAATGAGAGAGCATAACACATAAAACACATATACATAGAGATTTTCCCCTGAATCCCAAAACCAAGACTACCAGTTTGATTTTTCATTATATTCCTTTTAATGTTACAATACATATTTATACATGTCGAATCATCCAATACCATGGACCAAAAACCATCGCATCTAAAACCATGGAATGAAAACCATCGCATCCAAAACCATGTGCGCAAATCATGCACAAAACCATAGGTGGGTCCGCCCAACCTAACATAGGGTCCAAAACAAAAATTTTCAGGGGCGTTGCCCCACACCCCATAGAGTGGGGTTACCTGCACTCCTCAAGCCCCATGTGACTCCCTCTGCTACGCAATCGACGCAACGAAGGGGGGGCTTCGCCCCCCTCCAAACCCCCCAGTTAACTACGTGGGCTAGTTGTGGAAAGAATATAACAAAACCCAACATTCTCCCACTTGTTGTTTTCTTTCCATAGGGGTCCACAAGAGTGCTTAGTGATTTATCCAGCCCTGCAACACCCATTGTTTCTCTACACCAAGAGAACTTCTCAGAGCTCACAAATTTTGTCAATTCATTTGTAGTATTCTGTCAGGCCAGGAGTAACTCCAGAAAATTGATTCGATTATTCAATTAGGCAGCTATCTATTATATACATGAATGTGATCGTTCAGTTCATATTCTTGATGACTGTTCACATTCAATTCTCCCAATCGCTGAGGATTAGGTGTCAACATTCCCCCCCTTAATCTGAAGGCGTGTTGGTGAGTCCAAGCATCGTTCTGAATCTTTCAAGCTTTTCTCTTCCAAGCGCTTTGGTAAAGATGTCTGCAATTTGCTCATTTGTGGAACAATGACAGAGATGGATTGTTTTGGCCTCAACATGATGTCGGATCAGATGATATTTAGTATTGATGTGCTTTGTACGATCATGGAACTTTGGGTTCTTGGCCAACTTTATTGCAGAGGTGTTGTCAATCATAAGTGGAGTTGATTGTACTTGTTT
>APFE030570017.1:0-16960 GCA_000404065.3 Pinus taeda
ACCTTTTCTGTTAGACAGTCTGAAAAGGATCAAAAGCTGACCACTCTGGAAGTTCTAGGCAAAAGGTTTACCAAGCAACCCGTAAAACTGCTTATACACCTTGGCAATCATATGAGAACCAAGGACTTGCCATACTGTAGTCAATCTTCCCGAATGCTGTGTTCGGTGCGTTACGGTTTACAAGGCGGCAGACTCGGCTTCCTGTGGATAAAGGTTGCAAGCCTAATGGAGTCTCCCCATATATACGCGACGGTACTTGGGAGCCCAATCCGTACTAGCACTTATCGTCTCACCGTGGAGGAATCACCCAACCACTCAACGTTAAGATACCAGGTTTAAAGACGCCGGAACACGTCTCTAGCCTAGACCTCTAGATGTTTCTGTTAAGTTCCAATGCGTTTTTAGGTAAATTTGGTTAATTTTACAGTTGATCTTGAATTAGGTTTGAGTTTGAGGTCCTACCGTATGATCTCTCAAAAACACCTAAATGCAACTATATGCCAAAGATCATCATTTTGTTCGATGAATTCTAGCTAACAAGAGTCAAGGATTTTTCAAACAAACAAAACGAATTCAAGCAAGCATGCAACCTAATGCAACTAATAGCAAGGAAATGAAACTTTTCTTTGAAGAACACAAGGCAACGAAATGCTCTTTCCTTTTCAACTATCAATGCAAAAGATACTAGTTTGCTCTACTTTTTCAATGACATAAAAGTTCTTTTCAAACGAATTAGAGAGATAGCTATGCTAAGTGAAAAACTAAATCACTCAATGCACACACAAGACAATTCCCAAGCCACTGAAACCAGTTTTCCAAATCGAAGGAAAACAAGGGCTTATTTGCTATTGTAATCTAAGCTCAAAAGACAATGAGGAATTCGACGGAGGAAAGCAAACCGCTTGGAACACAATCAAACACTTTCAACAATCACCAAAGCAAAAGCGCAAACAAAACGAAGTTGGCTGGCCGACTAAGAACACGAAATCCCGAACGGGAGGTTAGACACACACGACCACTAGATGCCCTAGGGTTTGAGTGTGAAATCAAATGAAGATAAGCAAACACTCGAAGGATGAGAGTTCACAACCAGACAAACGACGGCCTGACACACTTCAGCAATCGCTAAAAGTCAAGACAAAACATAAACCAAGAAATAAGAGCAAAAGAAGGGCTTTGCACAAACCGAAAACAAGTGACAAACGAGCACCCGTAGAACGAGGCCTCGCAAGCAATCGAGCCACAGTTCAAACAAAGCTATCAAGCCAAAAACCAAGTAGAAAAAGCAGGAGAAAACCAAAACCAAGAGGTTCAGTAGGTCTATTTGGACAAAAAGGTCTTTTACAGGATCAGCGCGGGTGACCCTATAGCAACAAAGCGATGACAGATAGGTGCCTGTAGCAACTTTGCGCTATCAGCGCGGAAGGACACGAATAAAGAGCGTTGTCCCGAAAAGCAGGTCAGCGTGATTGTATGAATATAAAAGCGCGATGACAGAGACAGCAAAGAAGGCAGGATGCGATGTCAGCACAACTGTTTTAAAATAAAGCGTGCTGAGGCTGAAAAGCAAATAAATTTGAACAAAAACTTCCAAACCAGAACATCAGGTTTTCAAGGCAATTAAGGTAGTCCTTAGGGTGAACCCAGAAACAAACCAGCAGCAAGACAATCTCCAAACTTTTGACAAAAGAGCAAAAATCAAAACAAAGGTGACACACAAAAGATAGGCAAGGTCCCCAGCGGAGTCGCCAAATTGTTGGATAGGTAAATCCCCTCTACGGATAGAGGTGATCCTTACTAGCCCAACAGGGGTCTAGCAACAATCAAACAATGCTACACCGCAGGTTCCTAGTTGTAATTAACAAGTGGGTGAGAGTAACCTACTTGGATTCCAACGCTTGTTTATCGGAGAGATACTCCTCTCGCTCCTTCGCTCCAGCCGATCACAATTCCCCGCTATCCTCGCGGATGAACACCTGCACAAGCAAAAGAGAACAAACAAGAGCGTAAAATTTACTAACAACAACTATGTATCGGTCAGGAAAGATACAATTTGCATTGATCAATCATTGAACAAATGTAAATGGAACCATAAGAGTAGTCATCTATCTTTATTAACAAAAAGTAGAGTAAGGTACAACCGATGTCCTGACGCTGAGTCCTTCCCTAGAGGGTCCAGCCAGCATATCTTCCAAGCATTCACCTTTGGAGCAAATCTCCCAAGTCAAAAGGTCTCTCTCTCACATACAAGGCAACAAGCTTATGACCTTTCTCAAGCTCAAAGCAATCCTCACACAACACACTAAATGCCTATAGAAAGCAGCACTAAAATGCACTCAGAATTCCTCAATCAAAGTCTATATGTTCCAAACCAGCTGCTCATGGGCCATGGAGGAGGCTTATAAAGAGAAGGAGCCTCCATGAATAGGTGAAGGATGAGCTTTCCTCCAAGATAAGTGGATGGTCAGTCGAACAGACATGCCAGAGAAAGGATGGCGACCTCAACAATGCTAACAACCAGTTCTAGAGGGATCTGGAAGGCTGGCTGTTAGAACAAACTCGCCCAAACAGGATCAGCGCGGAAAACCCATGAACTGCCGCACTGACATCACAAACCGATGTCGAAGAGGTCTGGTCAGCGCGAAAAGGACAAACGGAGGGAGCGTTGTTCGTAGAAATGGGACCAGCGTGGAAAAGACGTGTGCTTCCGCGCTGGCAGCGCAACAGATACATTGGCCCCCGCCCGTCAGCGCAGTTATTTTATTAACAGACACGATGATCCATTTAACTTAGGCAAAGAGGGTTTTTAGCCATTTTTGAGGAGCATGAGTATAGGTGGATGTGGTTTATAGCACAGTAGGGAGACTGACATGATGGCAGTGACATTTTACTGTGTAACACACACCTTTCTGTTTGTGGTTCTTTCCTTATCCATGTTTTGGGAGCCAATGAAGCTTGCTCCTTCTGAGATGTTTGTCAAAATTTACTCCTGCATTCAGAATCTTCATGACCGAAGTTGTTACAGATATAGCATTCTATTTAATTTTCAAGAGCACAAAAGTTATTGTAGGTCCTTTTCATTATCCCAATCACATTCCTTTGACTTTTTTCTTCTCTAGTCATGATGGTCTTGTAAGAAACACACTGAGTGGCATTGTGTCCAAAGTTATGACATGAAAAACATTGGCCATTAAAGAAATTCCTGTGATGATCGAATCTACTGACCTGATGATTGTAGTTTCCATTGACATTCATTCTTGAAGAAAATTGTGATGTACCTATGGTTGGTTATAGCTTCTATTCATGCTTGAAGTAGATTGGACTTGATTTACCTGGTGATCTTCTTTATGCCTTTGCTGACGATTGTCAACTTGTTCACTTCTCCTTGCTACATCAAGATAGCTTTTGGAGGTTGATGGCTTTTGTGCTTGAGATGCTTCTTCAAGATATCCAAGACCTATCTTTATAAAAGGAGATCACTGCACTTTGATAATTTCCTCTAAAGTTTCTGATCCTTTCACAAATCTAAGATTGAGAGCTTTTGTTTTCTCAATATCTTTCTTAGACCCACAATTTCACATTCTAGCTTTTCATTTGTGTTTTTCCCTTTAAGCAAGTTGGAATGTCTGAGTATCTATAATCATACTCTTTTCTTCTAAACAGATTTCAAGTTTAGAAATTTCTTCATAAAGACCATCTTCATCTAAAGCATCCAAGAAATCTTCATCTTCGAAAGCCATCAAAAGTCTATAATCATCACCATATTCATCTTCCTCACTATTTGATAAACCATCACTATCTTCGTGCGTATTGTAGCTCTTATTACTTACATTTTGTTTTCTATTCCATTTTTCTGGTTCCATACCTTTATCAAGTTTATCTTTATGAGGAAATTTAGCGGCATAATGACTCACTCTTCCACAAGCACAACATTTGAATGGTAGTTTACCTCTAAATCTTCCAGAACCTTGTTGAAGGATTTTGACAATGTTTGCTTCTTCCGCTCCCTTTGAAATGTGTCCTGATTCGTTGAGCTCTTCTATTCCTAAAGCCTTGAATGTGTCTTCTCTCATTTCTGGTGGACCCTCTTTTCTCATTTCAACAACAGTTAGGATTCTGTGCGGCTGTGTCATAGTCATACTCTGAAGATTCTACTTTTCTTCTGTGGCAGAAAGGTTTGATTCAAACATAGAAGACAATGATCTTAAAACCTTTTCAACTAAAGTAATTTCTTTTATCTCTTCACCCAATTTTTTCATGTGATTAACAATCTCATCTACACGTAGGAAGTAATGAGCTATGCTTTCATCATTGTGCATTTCGAGAGTTTCATATTGAGTTCTGAGATATTGTAGTTTTGCATGTTTTACCTGATTGTCTCCTTCATAGATTAGAATGATCTTGTCTGATATTTCTTTGGAGGTTTTGAGCTGCATAACCCTAGACAAATTCTGATTGTGATAGACTCCCCAATAGTGTATTGATAGCCTTGGAATTTGTTTCATATTGCCTTTTAACTGCCATGTCTGTAGGAATTATTGATGGAAATGTATATCCTCCTTCCACGATTTCCCAAACATATATTCCAAGAGATTGAAGATAGGTTTTCGTTCTTACCTTCCAATAGACGAAGTTGCTCCCATCAAAGATTGGTGGTCTAATGGATCCCTCTCTTTCATAGCTACCCATGATGATAGATCTTCCTTCAAGCGATCAAGCTTCTTCTAAAGGACCTGCTCTGATTCCAATGCTTAGAAATAATACTGAGGGGGGGGTGAATTAGTATTAGGAATTTAGCAATATTTCATTTCCATAAATAGATTTATATACGCTACTTCTGTTAATGAAACGTTCATGTATACACAATTGTGTTTAGAGCAACCAATGTATACCTTGCAAACTTATAATTTAGTTAATTCATCTTTAATCTGTGTATCAGAAACACATAACTAGTAATCAGGTGCAGTAAACAGAACTGGAAATCACACAAATGAACACAAGATATAAGGTGGAAACCCAATGTGGGTGATAACCACATGCTGCAATAGTCTCTATCTTTCTTTAACAAGAAACTTCTTTTTCAAATTTTGTACTGGTGCAACCTTAAACCAATACGCATGTTTCTACCTGCAAAAGGCTACAACCTTCTCTCGTTATCCAGCTTTTCCTGGAAGGAAGCTACAACCACCTTAGCTCTTGTACTAGCTTATGTGTTTACTAGTACGTAGGTGCTGACCTACAAATAGCTACAACCTTCTCTTTTCTTCCAGGGACCACGTTTCATAGATTTTCAGACTGGATCCATCAATAACATCAATCAAACATCAAATATATCTGCATTAACCAATATCCTTTGCACCAATGAAAAATGAATTAAGCAATCACTTTCTTGAATGTTGTAACCAGAATACAGTAACAGTAACCAGAACCCAATGCAGAACCCAGAACACTCCAACAACAAACAGAAGTACCTAAAACATATTTTATGAGATGTACACTACTTAAATGTGTCAAAATCGCGTTCGTACGTGCCTTTGCTATATTGACCCTACGTACAAATTTGTAAAAGATGATTTAACCTTTACAACTATTCAGACATCAGTTATACCCAGATCATCAGATTTACAGATTACGACATGTGCTAATTATAAAATATCAAAACCACCCAAAGATACTTCTATTCAAGCCTTAAGATCTTGACCCATCAATATAACTTATCCTTCTTCAATCGCTCAAGTTCCTCCTTGATTCAGATCCAGCTATAAATCATAACCCAATGACCAGTATTCTAGATCTTTCTCTTCATTAGATATTCAATTATTGACTGCCTTGGCCTAATGATCTCCTCCTCCTTTTATAGTCTTAGGCATTACTTAATACCATGGTCCAAAACCACTTAGAAACAATACCTTGGACTAATTACCTAGGATCAACACTTCGGACAAGATACCTTGGACCAATACCATGGGTCAAAATACCATGGTCCAAATACCATGGACCAAAACCAAATTCTCCAACATGTACACGGCTTTCCTTACATGAAAGTGCATGGATACGCATATGTGACTTTTGGTCAACAAAACCACATGCATACATCTTGGTTAAGGGGAACCTGCGTATATCTCTTTTTCCTTCATTTTGAGAGCCTGAAATGTGTTTTGTCATCTGAGTGAGTTTCCATCAAGGACAATACCTATGTCATAACGCCAAACCTGTGTCATAATGCCAACAATATTCCCCTTTATACTTGATGGCAAAACCGAAGTCACTTTCCCCCTTTGTCATCAAGGGAAAAGGGTTATGCTCCCCCTGAGTACATGCTGAATTATCTAATATGCTGAAGTGTGTTGTTCATGCTCCCCATGAATGTAAGAAAGGACTACAAAAAAGATGTTCTACAAGAAGAACATGACTCTATACATCATAAATGACCTTCTTATCACCACAGACTCATACATACATCCATCTCCCAACCAAGTGGGGATATACCTAGATTGACTCATCCAGCCAACCAAGTGGGGATACACCAAAACTTTATACATGATAAAACAAGAACATTACATCATCCATCCGAGGCATAGTTGGGAAAAAGAGGTCGTTACATGACCTTGATAATAAAATATATACATGACATAGAGACAAAATATCTAAACCAAGACTATGATAGTCATTAGCAACTATCATCAGTAGTATCGGTCAATCATCATCGAGACTAGCAACCATGATCTCCCTCTGCACCTGTTCCACCTGAATCAGAAACAACTGTGAAATTGTACCAAGATAATTCCAACAATGCATTATTAGAAGTCTCTTCTCCCCCTAAACTTATGCCAGATGATCACTGGCAGACCCATATCTGACTCTTTTCCCCCTGATTCTAGCCCATTGCTTTTCTTCAAGCCAACATATACATGACTGTATCCACAAAAACTGGTGTATTTACGTGGATATGCTTCATGAAACTCGTGTATAATCACTTTTCTCTGAATCAAATAGGTTTCAACAGCAAGATGATGCATCCACTACTCCCAGCTTCTATCTGAGATATTTAAATGTCTCTCTAGGCAATGGTTTGGTTAATATATAAGCAACCTGTTCTTTGGAGGGAACATAATCCAATTTGACCTTTTGTTTAAACACTTGTTCATGGAGAAAATGATATTTGATAGGTATGTGCTTGGTCTTGGAATGCATGACTGAATTCTTTGAAATATTGATTGCACTTGTATTATCACATAGAATGGAGATGGGAGGCGTACATGTGATCTGAATGTGTTGCAATGTTTGCATCATCCAAAGGAGTTGTGTGCATCAAGATGCAGCAACCACATATTCTGCTTCAGCTGTAGATAATGCAATTGAACTTTATTTTTTGTTGAACCAAGACACTAATCTGGAACCCATATAGAACGCACCACCACTACTGCGTTTTCTGTCATCCACGCTTCTTGCACAATCTACATCTATATATGCATGAAGTGCAAGATCTCTATCTCTAGGATACCATAAACCAAAGTTTTGTGTTCCTTGAAGATATTTGAAAATCCATTTGACTGCTTGAAGGTGTGATTCCTTTGGATTTGCTTGGAATCTTCAAACTATTCCCACTACATGCATGACATTTGATCGGGTAAATATTAGATAAAGTAGACTACTAATCATGGATCTATAGGTTGGTTGATGTAATGCTATTGATTCATCATTTGAGTTGAGGCTGCATCCTATTACCAAAGGGATACATACTAGTTTAGAATCTTGCATGCCATATTTCTTCAAGATCTGCTTGAGGTACATGGTTCGTGATAGAAAAATACCATCTTTATTTTTTTGAACTTGTAAGCCAAGAAAATATGTGAGCTCACCAAGCATTGTCAAACCAAGTAGTAACTCCTGAACCAAAATTGATTTGTATATCTTATTCCTTCAGGTAGGTCTTTATTATAAACATGAGGGAGAGACTATTCACTTCATCTCCCGATGACTGTTCATATTACTTATTTATTTATTTACATTATATTCACCCAATCCTAATGATTAGGTGTCAACATTCCCCCCTTTAATCTGAAGGGATGTTGGTGAGTCCAAGCATCATTCTAAATCATTCAAGTTTTTCTCTTCCAAGTGCTTTGGTGAAGATGGCTGCAATTTGCTCATTAGTGGAACAATGACAGATATGGATTGTTTTGGCCTCAACATGATGTTTAATCAAATGATATTTAGTATTGATGTGCTTCATTCGATCATGGAACTTTGGTTTCTTGGCCAACTTTATTGCAGAGGTATTTTCAATCATGAGTGTAGTTGATTGTACTTGTTTTACCTGCAAATCTTCAAGAATTTTCCTGATCCACACAATTCCTTTTGTTGCTTCAGTTGTTGCCACGTATTTTTCTTCTGTTGTGGAATCTGCTGGAACTGATTGTTTGCATGATCTCTAGGAGACAGCTCCTGATCCAAGACTCATAACATATCCTGAAGAAGATACCCCAGTTTCTTTGTCTCCATCGAAGTCTGAATCAGAGTATCCAATCAAGCTGAAGGCGTCCACCTGTGTACACTTGATTCCAAAGTCTTGAGTTCCCTTCAAGTACCTTAGAACTCTTTTTGTAGTAGACCAATGTCCCTCACAAGGCTTTTGCATAAACCTGGAGAGGATTTCAATAGCAAACGAAATGTCTGGTCTGGTAGTAGTCAGGTAGTTGAGACTTCCTACAAGTTGTCTATAATTTGTTGCATCCTCAAATTATTTTCCTTTAATAGATGTGAGATTTAAGTTTTGTTCCATTGGAGTAGTATGAGGATTGCATTCTGTCATGCCATATGTATTCAACAGATCTCCAATGTATTTCTTTTGAGAAGGAAATATGGACTTTGGATGTTGGGTTACTTCAATACCAAGATAGCAGTGAACATAGCCCACATCAGTCATTTCAAAACTTTTCCCCAATTCTTTCTTTATGGATGCAACATAGACTTCATTGTTCCCTGTCATCAAAAGATCATCTACATATACCACAAGACCTACAAACGTTTTTCCAACTTTCTTGACAAATAAAGTTGCATCATCAAGATCATAATGTTTGAAATTGAGTTTCAGAAGATGCTCAATTAGTTTTTCATACTTGGCTCGCAGTGCTTGTTTGAGGCCATACAAGGACTTCACAAGTTTGCATACTTTATGTTCATGTCCTTTCACAAAAATCCTTGAGGCTAGGACATAAAAAAATTCTCTTTTAGATCTCCATTCAAGAAGGCATTTTTTACATCCATTTGATGGACTTTCAAACCATTCTGAGCTACTAGGGCAAAGAGTGTCTAGATGGTAGCCCATTTTGCTGTGGGAGAAAAAGTCTCCTCATAATCAACCCCTTTCTTTTGTGCAAAACCTTTTGCCACAAGCCTAGCTTTTTTCTTTTCAAGTGAGCCATCAGCTCTATACTTGTTCTTGTAGGCCCACTTGCAGCCAATTGGTTTGGTTTCTAATGGAGGATCAACCAACTTACAAGTGTCATTATTTATGAGGGCATCATACTCCTTTTGCATCACTTCGTTCCATTAATCATGAGAAGTAGCTTCTTTGAAGGAAGTTGGTTCAAAATTTGTAGACAAGTTGAATTCACAATCATAAGAAACATCCATATCAACAGGTGAATTAATGTCATCTATATCACCTCCATTTTTTTGGTTTGAATTTCTAGTTCTTGTCTTTCCAACTTCATCAGGATGAACACTTTCAAATGTCTTTGTCAGCCACTTTGGGGGACCTTTCTCGGATGGTCTAGGCTGCTCCGTTGATTGAGTTGGGACTGAATCAAGAACGAGTCTCCCAATTCTATCAATCACATCACTTAAAGCATCATCCGTTGTTGGATTTTCATGCGGGGGAGAGTGTTCTTCAGAAGAAGATTCCACATGTTGATATAGTATAGGAATCCCCCCTTCAAGATGTGGAATCTGATTATCAGATTCTTGAAATGATTTTGCATTTGTGAATCTATCCAAGCGATCAAGTTGTCGCTTAACAAAATTGTTAGTTTTGGATGATTCAAGAAAAATTACATCTCTAGATACAACAAAATTTTTATTTTCTTCATCATAGAGACAATATGCTTTGGAGGTGTTCAAATAACCCAGGAAGATACACTTATGACTTCTAGCACCAAGTTTGTTTCTATTTACCTTTCGTATCAAGACATAACAGGTGGAACCAAAGACCTTGAGATGCTTTACCGAAGGAACATGTCCATACCATATTTCATATGGAGTCTTGTTTCTAATAGGATTAGATGGACATCTATTCTTTATATATGCAACACATAGAACAGCATCAACCCAAAACATTATCTTTACATTTTTTAAGAAGAGCATGGATTGTACCATATTTAAGATTGTCCTATTCATTCTTTCAGCTACACCATTCTGTTGGGGATTATAAGGCTCAATTGTTTGATGTTTGATCCCATGTTGGCGAAGATAGTTTTCAAATTCATTTGATGTGTATTATTTTCCATTATAAGTGCGAATAGACCCAATATGGTATTGTGCATCATTTTAAATCCATTTATGAAAATTATTGAATGTTTGAAAAGCATCAGATTTGTTATTCAATAAATAAACCCAACACATTCTAGTGTAGTCATCAATAAATGTCATCATATATTTATTTCCATTTGCATAAGAAACATTCATTGGACCACATAAATCTGAATGAACGAGTTCAAGTTTTCTATGTGCTCTTTAATGTGAATCATGAAAAGACTGTTTGTTATGCTTTCCTACAATGCAAGCATCACATTGCCTAAGATTCCTAGGAATTGTAGGCAAACCAGCAATGCCATTTTTCTTCAACAAGCGGAGGCTGTCATAATTCAAATGTCCAAGTCTAGCATGCCATAATAAACTTGATGGAAGTGTACCTTCTTCATGATGATAATTGTATGAGAAATGTTGTGCACTAGCAGAGGTTCCTTGCAGCTTGAGAAGCCTTTCTTCTTTTATTCCCCTCATGACAAGTGAGTGGTCAGATGCTTTTCTTACCTCAAGCTTTCCATCAAACATATGAATGGAGTGACCATGCTGGTGGATGTGGACCAAAGACAACACGTTTCTCTTAAGTTGTGGGAGATATAGAACATGGTGCAGAAGAAAGTCTGGAAGACCAGGCAATTTAAGACTAATTGTGCCAAGCCCTGATGGCTTGATTTTTGATTGATCTACAAAGTATATTTCTCCATCAACATTGTCAGTAGATTATTCAAAAAAATATTTTCTATGAGTCATGTGACAAGTTTCTCCTGAGTCAAACAACCAATCATTTTTCCAAGAAGTAAGTGAAGCATTAAATAAATCTTCATTTACTCAAATATTACATTGTGCCAAAACATAGTAAGTGGATTCAAGTGCTTTACCTTTGTCTGTATCATTTGTTTACCTTTCTGTTGGTTTCTTTGCTGCTCAATTTTTTCCCATGGTAACTTTCATGTAGAGGCATCATGTGATCCATTTCTTTTGCACCGTATGCAGTGTAAATCTACCTTCCCCTTCCTCTAAAATATCTTCCTCTTCCTCTAGAAGAATCTTTAGCAGGATTCTTTTATTTATGAGCAAGGCACACAGCCCCTTCAGAAGATTCAGGGGTTATCTTCTTTCCAAAATCTTTCTCTCTTTCAACAAACGTTTTCACAAGAGAGTCAAAGGTGATATCTTTGAGATTACCATTTGCTTGCGATGACTCAAGATAATTGGAGTAAGTAGGATAAAGTGCCTTGAGAAAAGAGATAAGAGGAATATCCAATTCAAGTTTAATGGATTTGATATCATGCATTATAGGCTTTACTTCAGATGCAAGAGCAAGAGGACCATTATTTTGCAGTTCAAGAGTGAAGAGTTTAATCATGAGTTGAACAAGTTCAAGTGTAGAATGTGAGTCATAGAGTTCTTTTAGCTTTTGTAAGGCTTCAAAAGCAGTTGAAAATGGCAAAATATGGCAACTCACCTCTTCATTTACAGATTCTATGATTAATGCATAAGCTTTGTTGTTCTTGTTTTCCCAAATGACAAGCTCTTTTTCTAACGTAGGCTATTCTGGCTCTGTGTCTTCATCTCCAACACACACTCCTTTCCACAACTCATTGAAAACGAGTGTGTGTTTTATCATTCGAGACCACTCAGGATAGTTCTCTTTGCCAGTGAGAACTATTCCCACAATAGATATTATTGAATGCATACTGTAAAGAAAAAATTCTGCTTTTTATGGAAAAAAATGCATTGTAGTAGCAATATTTTGAATTCTTATGAAAAGCAAGAAACAAACTGCATAGATATTCTAATGCTTCTTTTGGAGTACAACCAACATTTAGGCACACCAACACTGCAACAAGTAATGATCCATTTATCCTATCGACTTTCTGGTTATCCTCTACTATTAACTAAATTCCATTTTATGCACACACAATCAGTGCATCAGCATACACTAACAACCTTCTAATATGTATTAAAACATATTGCAAAAAAAATAGGGAGAGTTGATAGCTTGAGAAAAAGGTTGTCTACAAAGTAGTTGGATGCATCAACGTTGGGCCTGAATTTCCGTGGAGCCACTCCTCTGCTTCTACTGGTGGACATTCAGCGTGGTGATGAACGTGACACTGACATTGATGCGCAGACCAAAGGTGGAGCATGTGGCTGGAAGTTCAAGCACCATCGTCCATTATCCCCATAAAACGTTAACTCTGTTACTCACAATAAATCCAAAACTTAAACAAGTTTAAATTGACGTCTTCTGAAAAGGATACAATCCCTTGAAAATAATTCATAACCCACAGTATTATTTATCTATCTAAAACAACCTAAAAACGTAGACAATTCCTGGACAACTTTGCACTTAATCGATGGGCAAAATGACAATCTTTAGTGCGAAGAATCGCCACACAAGTTATACACAACAAAAATTCAAAAGGAAGAAGCCTTATGTAAATAGATATAATGATTGAACGTGGCAGAGATGTGATGGCACCAAAATTTACACCAGATTAAGGTTCTGGTTCAAAACAACATGGGTTGATATCCAGGTAGCAGAAAGGAGGTTAGCAGAGGGCTGTGCGATGACAATGAGATCACTGGAAGGATTCATTAAAAAAAGAAGGAGGTTGAGCATCATTTGAAACTAAAAACAGAGCGTCAAAACTCGAACCTTGAAAAGGCCTCCCAGTGCTTTCTTGTATTCTTAGATGAGTTTTGAAAGGAATACAAGAAATCAAACCCTAACGCGAATTCAGCTTCCACCGTCAGGAAATCAGGAGAAGCATTAGGATAGTTCAACGCATGTCAGGCTAGAATTATAATGTAATGAGTAGCGTGATAATGTAATGAGAAGAATTCATCCAACGGACCAGCGTACAGTACACATTAGTGACTGTGGAGGGGACAGAGAGTGTAGTAGACAGTGGACAGAGAGTAGTAGGCAATGGATAGAGAGCAGTAGGAAGAAGGAAGTTACAATTGTTTTGGGAGCTGGCTCTGATACCATGTCAGAGTAGGCAGTAACTCCTCAACCAAAATTGATTGGTATATCTTATTCCTTCAGGTAGGTCTTTATTATATACATGAGGGAGAGATTGTTCACTTCATCTCCCAATGAATGTTCATATTACTTATTTATTTATTTACATTATATTCACCCAATCCTGATGATTAGGTGTCAACAAGCAAGGACATTTCAAATTATTTCTGCATTAGCAAAGCAAAGTTTTGACTCATGGCTTCTTCATTGCTACTAAAAGAGATATCATCAACATACACAACAAGTATTATCAATTTATCATTGTCAATTTTTATCTATAGATTGGTATCAGCTGATCCTTTTGAAAAACCTTGTTGATGAAGGTATTTGTCAAGACGATAATACCGGGCCCTTGGAGCTTGTTTTAGACCATAGAGAGCCTTTCTGATTATGCATACAAATTTTGGATCATTTCCAAGGATGAATCCATCTGGTTGCTCAATATATACTTCTTCTTCTAGGTCTCCATTAAGAAAGGCAGATTTCACATCCATTCGCTATACTCTGAACTTCTGAAAGCTAGAAAGAGCAAGGAACATTCTTATGCCTTCAAGTCTAGCAACAGGTGCTAAAGATTCTTCAATGTCTATACCTTCTCGTTGAGCATACCCTTTACAAACAAGTCTTGTCTTGTGTTAGAGTCGGTCTAGTTATACCTCCATTAGAGACCAAAGCTCTTTTTTGCATTTTATGTTTTAGGTGTCCCACCAGTTTTCATCAGTTGCATTTTGTTAGGCATGCCATAACTCTGATGGAGTGGTCTGTGTCATTCATTCCCCTTGTTCATATCACTGTTGGTTCAGGTTGAGTCATAAAGCTTCACAAGTCATTTATAGTCATATTTTAAATTTTTAGGTCTAGGACTAGGGTTTGAGTTAATTTAGTCTTGAAAAGTCTTATAAGCCCAGCAGGCCAGAGGGATTTCTTTGATATATCATCACTTCAATAATTCTCACCATTGTACAGCTGAATAAGGACTTCTCATCAAAACTCTGTTTTGAAGGCAAGTCGCCACCTCATTTTTGTAAAAATTGTCAAAATTTTCAGTTCTTCAATTGTTCAAGTGCAGCCCTAGTCTCCTTTGCTGAAGCATATTAGAGCTATCCCTGCAAAAAATTATTAGGGAAAATCATCATTTCAACCTATTTTATGAAGGAAACCAAAAAGTTCGGAGCCTATTAATTTTGAAAAAGTGTCAACAACCAAACATAAGAAAAATGGGTTTTCATTGAGCAAAAATTAAAATGGATGCTATATCAACTCATTTCTCCTCATTTGCAACCCATTCCATATTTTGAGAGCTAAGAGCATCGTTCAAAGGTGATTTTGGAAGTTCGTGGCAAGTTTGTGAGTATTTTGGGTCAGCTCCAGGGTGCGCGGCGCATCAGGATAGGCGCGCGGCGCACCAGAGGCACGCGGTGCATCAGGCAACCTTTTGCAGTGTAAATTATGAAGAAATTAGCATATATTTGTCATGAAAACCAAGTGTACAAAACCCTCCATGTTCATCAATTTTCTATAAGGATTCAAGTGCAAAGTTTTTTGTAGGGTTTTCAAAAATTATTGTTGCCAAGGCTTCTTTTTCCCTTATTTCCCATCTCCTATATTCCCTAAATATTTTCCCCAATAAATCCCCACAACACTACACCTTCCTCTCTCAAAATACCAATCCCTCCCCTATAACCATATGATCCCTACCTTATTTCAAAACCCTAAAACATTTCTATGCCCCTTTCCCTTCCCTAATTTCCTTATTTTATTTCCATTGTTCCCATTTCCCTAATGCTTCCCTTTTCCTAACAATTCCTGTCATTTATGTCCCATTGGTCACAACATTCTGATAAAAAGACAAAATGTCAACAATCAACTTTTGGCACAAAGTTTTATATCAGCAAATATATATATTCTAGCCACCTTGTTGTTAAAGAACATGTCAGAGACCGAGTCAATATATGAGCAGGATTATGATAGTGACTCTACACCGGAGGTCAATGTGCCTAATGTGCCATGGAGGTATCACAAAGATGGCAAGAGTGGACAACATGTTAGGGAGGAGCCTACCTCTTTGGCTCAATTGCAAGCTTGCCTGCTTGCAATGGATTGTTTTCAGCACCAAACATGTTACCAATATTGTGAGATGATCTCACAAACTCAGCATCATCAGGAACTGGTCCATCTATTTGTCCTTAACTTACAGGATTGTCATGTAAACCTTGCTGGAGTGGATTTCACTTTGTCACCCGACACTATTTCTCAAGCCACGGGGATACTACATGTGGGGGAGGAATGGAGTAAACGCCAGATGCTGGAAAGGTATTATTATGAGCCATATGCGAAGCCTGCATATATCAGACACTTGAGCACAGCCTTTCCTTTCAGATACCTGAAAGATGAGTTTGCACCATTGATGAAACTCATCATTCGGTATTTCAGCTGTGAGGGCAGATTCTCCCGTCTCTATGCATACCATGTCCGTTTGTTGATGCCTTTCACATGGGTACGTATGATGAGCATTCCGTTTTTCATGTGCCGAAACATAGAGAGGATGGTACCCTTAGTACAGAGGAAGACCCCGTCACATCAGCACAGGAGCATATATCACTATGCATTGATCAAAATCATAGTGATGCATTAGTTGGCACAGCAGGGTATTGCTTGGGAGTATTTCATCTCCCGTGATTTATTTTCCGTGATACAGCCTCCTCCAGATATCATTCGTGATGAGGGAGGGCCTTCACAACAGTTTGACATTCATGAGACCGAGCATGTTGATGCTCCAGTATATGTGACATATCAGAAACACCCCAGGGCCTTATTTGCAGCTGCACGACGAGTACTATCTCCACCCGGGGTGGAAGGGGTCTCGTTGACATCATCAGCACAGAAAGTATTATCTCCACATCATCTGGAAGGGGTCTCGCTTCCATCTTTAGCACAGGTACAGATTCAGGATAGGGGCAAGAGACCCATGGTTGATGAGGGTCCTTCAGGAGTTCAGGATATTGGTGACATTGATGTTGATGCTAGTTCGCCCAACTCAGAGCTCAAAGAGATTATCCGAGAGCAAAGGGCCAAGAATGAGTCGATGCAAAAGAAATTGCAGATGGCTAAATGGGTGATCAACTACTTAGAGCAGCAGAACAAACAGTTGGAAGATGAGCATGAACTTTATGAGCTGTGCAAGATTTGGGAAGACTGGAATTGGCTCGTAGGAGACCCAGTGATTTGACACCTATTGATCGGGAATCAATGCTCATCCGAGTGAACACTCATTTGGAAAAGTTGTTAGCTAAAGCCAACAGGGACAAGGACATGCTTCGCCACATGAAGACTCACTATTGGGCTCGCATGCATGTTTGCAAAGCGAGAATGAAGATCCTCAAAAGGCGTTTGAGCAAA
>APFE030570017.1:19071-43359 GCA_000404065.3 Pinus taeda
GATCTCCAGTTAGCTTGTGAAACCTTGATTTGCAAATCACCCCAGTACTTTTGTTCGTTCTAGACCTTTGGATGATTGAGTCTAGCAAATGATTGGCTGAATTATTTTAGTTCCTTTGATTTTCTGATAAACACATTGGCTTCAAAAAGACATACAAGAGCTAATCCAGATCCAAATCCACCTCCTATTTATGAAAATCCAAATTTGATTCGAAAAACCGTTCATCAAGAAAGCTCAGTGACTCCCTTGGTTAAATCTCATTCATGTCCCGCAATTTTTGAATACCTTGAAGAACTTCCTTTTGACGCAAGGTTTGAATTGTCATTGTTTAAAACCAAGTCTGAAAACGCTCTTGATTCTATTGTTCCAAATCCTGACTTTGCTGCAGCTCTTGAATTTGAAAGGCACAATAAATTAATTGACAATTTTATCTTGAGGCACCTTCGAACCGACATTCATGTTGCTAATCTTCCTGAGTTCTTAGAAGCTGTATCTGCAAACATTGGATCCACTGTCACGACATCTACGTCTAGAACTCCTACAGAACCACCTTTCATTCCCACCATTCCTGTGCAACCTATAATTACTTATTCCTAATCTACAGCTAATTCCCCTCCTTAATCCCACATCGCTTCTCCTCCGCATACACCTCTGCATTCTCCTCATACAGTAACAACACCCACTCTGCCAACAACACCTAGAGTAAATCCACCTAGAGCAATGGCTGCTCGTTTCGCACCTCTTGCTTTACCTCAGCAATTGCATGATATGCCCGCGGACTATCAGAGTAATATTCCTTTATTTGATGGCACTCCTCAAAGTGTGTCCGCTCATCAGCACATAGACAAAATGAAAAATTTCTATGATTTATATGAGACTGATGAAGAGGATGTAACTATGCGATTGTTTGTACAAACATTCAGAGGAGAGGTAAGAAAATGGTTCAGAGGCTTAGGAGCTAGAGGTATACCTACGTTGGCTGAACTTCAGAAGCAGTTTCTGGATCTTTGGGAACTCAGAAAGGATCCGCTTCATATCAATGTCGAGTACAATAATATCAAACACAATCATGGTGAGCCTGTCCAAGATTACATTATCAAGTTCAATACAGTTTATAATGCTATTTCGGATGATTTAAGACCATCTAGAAAATCAGCTCTTCTAAAATTACCGGATGGCTTTGATCCGGAGATGGCTTATTCATTACGGGATAGAGATCCGCCTACTTTAGAAGATATGCAAAAGATTGCTGTCAATGTTGAGGCAAATCTGAACGACAGGAGAGCACGGTTGAAGGCGGAGAAAAGAGTGACTATAAAGGAAGAATCTACATCAGAACCACCTTGGCTTCGTGAGATGTTCAAAAGACTGAGCCTTGGCAAATCAGAACCCAAGATTCGTAATCCAAACTACCATGGCCAACAACAACCTCAGTACAGAATTAAGCAGCGTAAACCAAGAGTACAAGAGCCGGCAGCCCAACAACCCATCAAGACTCCTCTTTTGCACAATTTTGTGAGTCAACATTCAGATGAAGATGCTCATGTAGTAGGGGACCAAAACCACTTCTTTACTCCTGATGATATTCCCATTTACATCACCGAAGAAGAAGAGTATGGAGAGAGTTCAAGCACCCAGCAAGATGAAGATTTTATCTTAGCTAATGATGCAGATTTAGATGATTACCAAAGAGGATATTTGAATGCCTTGTCCACTCAACATAAGAAGTATTCATTGAGAAACCGAGATGTTCCCATCAATCCAATTCAGAAAAGAAAAGAAGCTACATCACCAAAGACGGCTTCACCAATACCACCGAAGAAAGGAAAAGAGACAATTGATCGCACAACTAGCAAGTTATCAGCAGTAGGAAAGATGAATCAGGTAGCTATAATCAAAGACAGGAGAGAGGTTTCGGTCAAATAAGTCGAAAAAGTTTCAGCATTTAGTTTGGAAAATGAAATTTCCAAGTTAAAAATATATATTCCTTTGACTGAAATCATGAAAAACAGCAGCTACCGAGGTGAAGTCTCTAAAATTTTGGATTTTGATCCCATGTTGGACACGGTGAATGTTGAAGATGATCAGCCAGAATTGATTTTTGGACCAACATTGGATGGTCAGTCCCCTGATAGTGATTTTCATCCCTTTTATTTCAGTTTGAGATTGCATGAATATGTTTTGCATAATGCCATGTTCGATTCGGGTGCTTCGCACAATTTGATGCCAAAGGCGATGATGGAGAAGCTGGGGTTAGACATTACCAGAAAATATCATGATTTGTATTCATTTGATTCCAGTCGTGTGAGATGTATTGGGCTCATCAAAGATTTGGTTGTTAGCTTAGACCAAATCCCAGCAAAGAATGTCTTGATGGATGTGGTGGTGGCGGACATTCCTCTACGTTTTGGTATGCTACTTTCGAGATCCTGGGGAGCTAAGTTAAAGGGTACTCTACAACTAGACTTTTCTTATGCCACAATTCCAGTCTTTGGTCAAATGAGAAAGCTATACCGATAGCAAAATATGAAATACATGATAACTAGCAAAGAGAAGCCAATCAATCAACCTATAAATTATGTACATACAGATTTGGAGTCATTTGTTTTATTTGCTGATAGTTTTAATGATCTAGATAGTCAGTTAGTTCAGGAAGAAGATATACCAGAGATCACTGAAAATTTCAGAGAAGTTCTACAAAAGGAAAGAGGAGAAAAGCAAGCTACCATGGATCAAACAGCTGAAGATAAGGGGCAGCAAGTAGAAAAATCAGAGGTAGTACAATTTCAGCACTTGGAGGAGGATGAAGATGGTCTTTGGACCATGGATTTCGATGGCGCAGTAGGTAGTGATGGTGCTAGTATTGGTGTGTGGATTTGAAGTCCTTTTTCTGCTCGAGATAAAGTTCCAAGTAAGGTGAGAGTGTGTTCCTATAAACTAGCATTTGATTGTTCAAATAATGAGGCGAAATATGAGGCTCTCATTGTTGGCCTAAAAATTCTTAGAAAGCTGAAAGCGAAGAAGATTGCGGTCTATGGTGATTCCAAGTTGGTGATAAAGCAAGTTAAGGGTGAGTTTCAGGTCAAACATCCTCGCATGAGGGCATATCGAAATGCAGTCTTAGATATTTTGAAGTTGTTTTTTTGTCATACCTTGACACGTGTGCCTCACATACAAAATGGTGTTGCTGATGGACTTGCTAAGGCAGCAAGCAATTTAAAAATTCCAATGAATTCTAGCAACAAATTTGAGATTCATGTGAAGCATCGTCCCACCATTCCAGACAATCAGCGATGTTGGCAAGTTTTTCAAGATGATGAAGAGATCAATGAGTTTCTGCAAAAAAGGGTAAGTTCAAGGATTCCTCAATAGATATTGAAAATGATGATGGTATTGACAATATACAAGTAAATCAAATGGATGTGCTGCAACTTAAGGACAACATTATTCCTAAGGGATTGATTCCTTTAGAGGAGCTGTTCGACCAAGATGATGTGGCCCGCAAACCGACATTGCGACCGACTGAAAAGGGTATTGAAGAGGTAAAAATTGGGACAACTCAGAATCCCAAGATGGTTAAACTATCAAGGTCATTGTCACCAAAGGTAAAAACTAAATATATGAAATTGTTATCTTTATTTTCTGATGTTTTTGCATGGGATTACTCGGATCTTAAAACATATGACACAAATATCATTCAACATACTATTCCTATTAAGCCAAATCAAAAGCCTTTTCGTCAAAAGTTGAGGAGAATCAATCCGAAGTTGTTGCCATCAATTGAGAAAGAGGTAAATAGATTGTACAAGTCAGGAATCATTATGCCTATCCGATTTTCAGAATGGATATCAAACTTGGTGCCTGTAAGGAAGAAGACAGGTGAGATCCATTTATGCATTGACTTCAGAAATTTGAATAAGGTGTCCTTAGAATAAAATTATCCACTGGCCAAAATGGATCATATATTGCAGCGAGTAGTTGGAGCATCAAGGATGTCACTACTCGACGGTTATTCAGGATACAATCAGATTTTAGTGCATGAATATGACCATGACAAGACAGCGTTCACCACTCCATGGGGAACATTTCATTATGAAAAGATGGCTTTTGGTTTGAAAAATGCAGGAGCCACCTTTCAGCGTGCAATGGACGTAGCTTTCGCCAATGAGAAAGATGTATTTTTAGTTGTTTATCTTGATGACTTAACCGTGTTTTCAAATTCTGATGAGGAACATTTGTATCATTTGAAAATTGTTGTCCAAAAGTGCAGAAAATATGGCATATCACTAAATCCGAAAAAGAGTCCTTTTGCCATGGATGAGGGCAAACTTCTTGGCCACATCATATCTAAAGATGGCATCCGTGTTGATCCCACACGTGTTGAAGCCATTCAGCAAATTGAGCAGCCCCGGAACAAGAAAGAAATTCAGTCCTTCAATGGTAAACTAAATTTTCTGCGTCGCTTCATTCCAAATCTAGCAGATCATCTTAGAGAGATCACAAGCATGCTCAAGAAGGACAGTTAGGTAAAGTGGACAGAAGAGGCAGTGAAATCATTTAATTTAGTGAAGTTAGCTCTTTCTTCAGCTCCTATTTTGATCAGTCCCGACTACACTCAGCATTTTATTTTGTTCTCATTTACTTCTGAGCACACTTTGGCAGCGGTACTAATGCAGAAGAGAGAAGGTGTTGAAAAGCCCATTGCTTTTTTCAGTCAGATTATTAGAGATGGAGCATTGAAATATAACATCATTGATAAGCAAGCACTTGCGCTTGTTAAGGCCTTGAAATATTTCCGTGTGTATATATTGCATTCACATATTATAGCTTATGTTCCTAACGCAGCAGTTAAATATATTTTAGTACAGGCAAATCCAGAAGGAAAATGGGGTAAGTGGATTGCTGTGTTGTTAGAGTATGATGTAGAGATTAAACCCACCAAGATGATCAAAGGTCAAGGACTCGCCAAGATAATGGCTGAAACAAATCTGCAAGTTCTAGACATAAATTTGATTGCTGCCATGTCCGATGAAGATGAGGAGAACCCATCTGTTCAAGTATCTGAAATGTTTCTTTCCTCTCCTTGGTACGCTGACATTTTATATGCACTTCAGCATTTGTCTTCACCTTCTGGAATGCCGAGAAACAGAAGTAGAACATTGAAATTGAAGGCTGCAAAATTTTGCATACTAGATTCAGCATTGTTTTGGAAAGACCCTGGTGGAATGTTATTAAATTGTTTAGTCGAGGAGGAAGCGAAAAGAGTCGTGGAATATTTTCATAGAGGGGACTGTGGGGGTCATCTGTTTTAGAAGACTATAGCAAACAAGATTCTAAGGGCAGGATATTATTGGCCTTCATTATTTTCAGATGTATATAAGGCTATTAAAAATTGTCACGAATGCCAAATTTTTCAAGGAAAGCAGAAGCTCCATCCTTTGCCTCTCAAACTAATTGAGGTAAGCACACCTTTTCAACAATGGGGATTGGATTTCATTGGTGAAATTCATCCGACATCTTCAGGACAACATTGATGGATATTGACGACCACAAACTACTTCACAAAATGGATTGAAGCAATTCCTACTCGACAAGCTCCAAGTAAGTTAATCACAGATAATGCAGCAGAATTTAAGTCAAAAAGGATGATTGATTTTTGCTATAAGTACAATATTAGCTTGGTACATTCAACTGCATACCAGCCTCAAGGAAATGGATTGGCAGAGTCATCTAATAAATCTTTTGTCATTACCATTAAGAAATTTTTGGAAATAAGCAAAAAGGGCTGGCACAAGAAGTTGATAAATGCACTATGGGCTGATAGGGTGAGCCAGAAAAAGTCTATTGGCATGTCTCCTTTCGAGTTGGTGTACAGAACAGACACAATTTTTCCCACTTCGCTTGCTGTCCTGGTAGTCAAATTGCTTCAAGAAGCGGGTAGTGAGGAAGATCCTACGCAGACAAGGATTAATCAGATGATTCATTTGCAGAAGACACGAGAGGAGTTATTTCAAAACACTTGCAAGATGCAGGAGTGCATCAAAAATATTTATGACTGGAAAGCGAAGGCAAATACATTTCAGCTAGATGAGGTTGTTTTGAGGTGGGATGCTCATCATGAAGACAAGGGAAAGCATGGAAAATTTGAAAATTTATGGAAGGGTCCTTACAAGATTGCAGCATATCGTGGCCAAAACGCTTTCCTTCTCAAAGAGATGAATGGAGATGAATATCTTGCAGGGCCGATCAATGGTCGGTTGTTAAAGAGATACTACTTTTAAATATTTTCTGCTCATTTCATTATCATTGTACATATCATTTTACTTTTTTTCTATTGCACATGTACACTAACTTATCATCTTCAGTTTGGGGCCCGAGGTGAAGGCTATAATTCTGAAAATGAAAGTTAGTTAGTCTAATTTTGTCAAGTCAGTTGTCTAAATCTTTAGCTTCAAGTTTAGTTTGGTCAAAGCAGTTTTTGTTTCTTCAGTCAAATTCTCAAGATTTTGTGTCAGAATAATGACTCCATCGCCCAATGGATGAAGGCACTGTCTAGCTCTTACAGAGAACTATGGTTCTTGGCATCTCCAAGGAACTACCATCCCCATTGGAGCCAATGTTAGAGTCGGTCTAGTTATCCATCCATCAGAGATCAAAGCTATTTTTTGCATTTCATGTTTTAGGTGTCCCACCAGTTTTCATCAGTTGCATTTCATTAGGCATGCCATAACTCTGATGGAGTGGTCTGTGTCATTCATTCCCCTCGTGCATATCACTGCTGGTTCAGGTTAAGTCATAAAGCTTCACAAGTCATTTATGGCCATATTTTAAATTTTTAGGTCTAGGTCTGGGGTTTGAGTTAATATAGTCTTGAAAAGTCTTAGAAGACCAGCAGGGCAGAGGGATGTCTTTGATAGATCATCACTTCAATAATTCTCACCACTTTACAGCTGAATAAGGACTTCTCTTCAAAACTCTGTTTTGAAGACAAGTCGCCACCTCATTTTTGTAAAAATTGTCAAAATTTTCAGTTCTTCAATTGTTCAAGTACAACCCTGGTCTCCTTTGCTGAAGCATATTAGAGCTATCCCTGCAAAAAATTATCAGAGAAAATCATCATTTCAACCTATTTTATGAAGGAAACCAAAACGGTCAAAGCCTATTAATTTTGAAAAAGTGTCAACAACCAAACATAAGAAAAATGGGTATTCATTGAGCAAAAATTAAAATGGATGCTATATCAAGTCATTTCTCCTCATTTGCAACCCATTCCACATTTTGAGAGCTAAGAGCATCGTTCAAAGGCGATTTTGCAAGTTCGTGGCAAGTTTGTGAGTATTTTGGGTCAGCTCCAGGGTGCGCGGTGCATCAGAATAGGCGTGCGGCGCACCAGAGCCGCGCGACGCATCAAGCGACCTTTTGTAGTGTAAATTAACAAACGTGCGGCGCACTTAGAGTGCGCGGCGCGTTGGGTAAAGCGCATGGCGCATAGGGTTTATGCCTACAATTCGCCAAAAAATCACTCAAATCACCTCTCCTCATGCATAAATTCATAGGTAGGCCTGCACTCATGACTTGATTTTGGTTTTTTGATGGTCTATATGAAGAAGTTAGCATATATTTGTCATGAAAACCAAGTGTACAAAACCCTCCATGTTCATCAATTTGCTATAAGGATTGAAGTGCAAAGTTTGTTGTAGGGTTTTCAAAAATTATTGTTGCCAAGGCTTCTTTTTCCCTTATTTCCCATCTCCTATATTCCCTAAATATTTTCCCCAATAAATCCCCACAACACTACACCTTCCTCTCTCAAAATCCAAATCCCTCCCCTATAACCATATGATCCCTACCTTATTTCAAAACCCTAAAACATTTCTATGCCCCTTTCCCTTCCCTAATTTCCTTATTTTATTTCCATTGTTCCCATTTCCCTAATGCTTCCCTTTCCATAACAATTCCCATCATTTATGTCCCCTTGGTCACAGCATTTTGATAAAAAGACAAAAAGTCAACAGTCAACTTTTGGCACACAGTTTTATATCAGCAAATATATATATTCCAACAACCTTGTTGTTAAAGAACATGTCAGAGACCGAGTCAATATATGAGCAGGATTATGATAGTGACTCTACACCAAAGGTTAATGTGCCTAATGTGCCACGGAGGTATCACAAAGGTGGAAAGAGTGGACAACATGTTAGGGAGGAGCCTACCTCTTTGGCTCAATTGCAAGCTTGCCCGCTTGCAATGGATTGTTTTCAGTGCCAAACATGTTACCAATATTGTGAGATGATCTCACAAACTCAGCATCATCAGGAACTGGTCTGTCTATTTGTCCTTAACTTATAGGATGGTCATGTAAACCTTGCCGGAGTGGATTTCACTTTGTCACCCGACACTATTTCTCAGGCCACAGGGATACCACATGTGGGGGAGGAATGGAGTAAACGCCAGATGATGGACAGGTATTATTATGAGCCATATGTCAAGCCCACATATATCAGAAACTTGAGCGCAGCCTTTCCTTTCAAATACCTGAAAGAAGAGTTTTCACCATTGGTGAAACTCATCATTCGATATTTCAGCTGTGAGGGCAGATTCTCCCGTCTCTATGCGTACCATGTCCGTTTGTTGATGCATTTGACACAGGTACGTATGATGAGCATTCCGTTTTTCATGTGCCGAAACATAGAGAGGATGGTACCCTTAGTACGGAGGAATACCCCGACACATCAGCACGGGAGCATATATCACTATGCGTTGATCAAAATCATAGTGATGCATTAGTTGGCACAGCAGGGTATTGCTTGGGAGGATTTCCTCTCCCGTGATTTCTTTTCCACGCTACAGCCTCCTCCAGAGATCATTCATGATGAGGGAGGGCCTTCATAGCAGTTTGACATTCATGAGACCGAGCATGTTGATGCTGCAGTATATGTGACATATCATAAACACCCCAGGGCCTTATTTGCAGCTGCACGACGAGTATTATCTCCACCCGGGGTGGAAGGGGTCTCGTTGACATCATCAGCACAACAAGTATTATCTCCACATCATGTGGAAGGGGTCTCGCTTCCATCTTCAGCATAGGTATAGATTCAGGATAGGGGCAAGAGACCCATGATTGATGAGGGTCCTTTAGGAGTTCAGGATATCGGTGACATTGATGTTGATGCTAGTTCGCCCAACTCAGAGCTCAAGGAGATTATCCAAGAGAAAAGGGCCAAGAATGAGTCGCTGCAAAAGAAATTGCAGATGGCTAAATGGGCGATCAACTACTTAGAGCAGTGCAACAAACAGTTGGAAGATGAGCATGAACTTTATAAGCTAAGCAAGATTCGGGAAGACCGGGAATTGGCTCGTAGGAGACTCGGTGATTTGACACCGATTGATCGGGAATCAATGCTCATCCGGGTGAACACTCATTTGGAAAAGTTGTTAGCTAAAGAAAACAGGGGCAAGGACATGCTTCGCCACATGAAGACTCACTATTGGGCTCGCATGCATGTTTGCAAGGCGAGAATGAAGATCCTCAAAAGGCATTTGAGCAAAGCACAAAAACAACGCAAAAGGCCTGATCCACTTCGAGTTTTGGCCGAGGCTTCATTAGTTGAGCATGATACATGATGGAGAGTTTTCACTCCAAGTTTGGGCAAATTTGGAGAAAATTTTGTCGTTTCAAAATTTTTGGCTTGCGAAACAGGTTTTTGGGCTCTATGCGTCACGCTCAGCACGCAACCCATAAGATGGGGAAGTCCAAACCACAGGTGGCTTATATTTTTGGATTTTTCATGATGAAATACACATGCTCAGCAATTTCCAAGGCATTTCATCAAGTTTTGGGTGATCAAAAGCTCAAAAAACATCATGAAAATCACCTTTCTGCCACTTTTTGCATCAGCAGGAAGTACTTCTGGGATAATCCACGTTTTGAGGGTCAAATGGAGACCAAATTGGAAACTTCCACTTGGGTTGGAAAGTAGACATCCAAGGCTTTCCAGCCAGCCAACCTGAGCTCGATTTGGATTTCGGGCAGTGCCCCAACATCAGGTGGAAAGGCGTGTGGTGCACAGGGCTCAGGCGCGCGGTGCACAGGGTTTTTTGACACAGTTTTCCTCCTCAGCTCAGCGAATCAAGCCAGTTTCACCTGTTTTGACTTGTGATGGGATTTTTCACTGTCCTTGATGTAATTATTGGAGATTTATGTTGTTATGACACTTATTTACCTATTCTAGATGATTCATTCATAAAATAGCAAAAATCTAATGAATGAATTGGTTTCCTAGCTTATAGAGTGAAGTTGTTTTGACTACCTAGATTGTAGTGCTTAGTTTACAATTGGTTGAAACAGCTCCTAGGATGATGAGCTCGACCCCTTAGAGGCAAGGGAATGTGTTAGCTTGCCTATATTATGTATTTTCTTAGTCATTTTCAGGGTTGGACTCTTGGGAATAGCTTGAAACTATATTGTACATATCTTATCTGCATTTTTGGCAAAGGAAAGACCAGGGTTTTGTAGCACTATTTGGGATCCATGTGGCTTTATGTGTTGATGGTGTGTTTCTTTCAGTACTTGTAAGTTGTGTATGTGCATCATTATCTCTATTGAATCTTCTGTAATTAAACAAATGAAGTGTTAAGGTAGAATCCATGAAATTGCGATGCTCTTCCTTTAAATTTGTTTAATCTTCTATGTTTTCTTCAGTTTAAGGAGAATCCTTGAGACTCCCTTGCTCTCCTTAGCCCCTCACCAGTATGATCTACCCATATCACCTACTTTAAGGCATCAAAACAATCGCCTATCTTGCCCCGAGTAGACCTCTGCAATAACTGTGCCTCATCCCTGCACGCAAATTTGCCTTTCCCTTGAATTCAACAAAATCATTAAAAATCAATTCTAAACTCCTTGTACTTCATACCTAGCCTAAAATCAGTCATCAATTCGGTCATCTCGAGCCTTTTCGATTATCTTTTGCCGAGTTTGACCTGGAGAGAGCCCTCTCCTGTCCTCGTAGGGCTAGCTACGAGGCTGAGCGTGGTTTGATGTGGCCTTGAGTCTCACCTTATTTCAGCCTAAGGTAGATTTGAGCGCTAACACCTTGTTTCTAATAACTTCTCTAGTTTCATTCAGCTTGTTTTCGAATATCCATTTGGTTCCTATGACATTCTTATCATTAGGTCTAGGAACCAATTTCCAAGTATTATTCTTTTCAATCTACTCAAGTTCTTCATTCATGGCCTTGACCCAACATCCATCCTTGCATGCTTCATTTACATTTTGTGGTTCAATGAAGGAAAGAAATGCTACATAGCTTGAAGCTTCTGTAATATTTCTTCTTGTCTACACACCTACCTCTTTCTGCCCCAAAATTTGAGTCTATGGATGACTCTTCTCAACATACCTGGATGGAGTCTTTTCTTCTACCCTTATCTGTTCTTTTGGTGCCTCATTGGTTTCTTCTTTAGAATTATTATGATTTGATGTGGAAGGATAGTCGCCATCTTCTTCATAATCTTTGATTTTTACCTACTTTCGATTTTTGCATGCTTCATTAACCACAACATCAATACTTTCAACAATTTTCCTGAGTCTTTTATTATAACACTTATATCCTTTACTTTAGGAAGAGTAACCAAGAAGAATGCCTTCATCTGCTCTAGGTTCAAACTTGCCAAGTTTTTCATCAGTCCTTTTGATGTAACATTTGTTTCCAAAACTTTGAAGTATTTTACAGTAGGAATCTTACCATACCAAGGTTCTTGTGTAGTTTGAGTTTTGTTTACCCAGACATTTTTTTTGTTGAGAATAGTGATGACAACAAATGCAGCTTCAGCCGAGAAGGTTACAGGAGTTCCATACTCATCTAGCATAGCACGAGCCATTTGTTGAATATTTTTGTTCATCCTTTCTACCACTCCATTTTGTTGAGGAGTTCTTGCAGTAGAGAATTCCCTTCTTATTCCATGTTCTTCACAGAAGTCAAAGAATTCATCCAAGGTAAATTCCCCTCCTTGATCAAACCTGAGGCATTTGATTTTGTGATCTGATTCATTTTCAACCAAAGCTTTGAAGGCTTTGAACTTTTCAAATGCTTAAAGTCCTATCATCAACATTCTTGAATAGTTGTCAATGAACAATATAAAGTATTCTTCTCCATGAGGTGACTTTTTCCTAGATCGACCACATAAACCAGTGTGAACAAGTTCAAGAGGATTACTCGCTGATCCTTCCTTCTCAAGGAAATGTGCTTTGGTTTGCTTACCAAATTGACATGATTTTCATGTTGTATTCTCTGGAATGCTAATATTAGGAAGATCTCGAATAGCCCAGTATCTGCATGCTTTTCTTATTTGAGAGAAACTTAGATGCCCCAATCTTCTATGTCATAGCCAGCGTTCATCGTTTTTTCTTAGGTAGCACTGTTGTTGTCCCCCCTTGAGTATGTACATGTTGTTTGCAGTACTTATACCTTAGATCATTGTTTCTCCTATATCAAGCTCATAAAGAACACATCCATTTGATCGAAATACTACCTCATTTCCTTGATCACACATTTGACTGACACTCAATAGATTATGATTTAGACCATCAACATACATAACATTCCCAGATTTAACCTTTTCTTTTAAGAGAACAGAGCCTTTACCTTTTATGACTGTAGGAGTGTCATTATGAAATGAGACCTCCTTTTCTTTTTTCTAAGGCATTATATGACTGAAGTTTTTCTTTATCACCTGTCATGTGTTTCGAGCATCCACTGTCGATGTACAACTTATTTTCTTGTCCTTCTTCATACAAGGTTATACAACATCTTTCAGTTTCCCATTCTTTCTTTCTCCATGTTTTGGGACACAATGAAGCTTGCTCCTTCTAAGATGTTTTCTGAAATTTACTCCTTCATTCAGAATCATTATGACCAAAGTTGTTACAGATAGAGCATTCTATTTCATTTTCAAGAGGAGAAAAGTTATTGTAGGTCCTTTTCATGATCCCAGTCACATTCCTTTGATTTTGTGCTTATCTAGTCATGATGGTCTTCTAAGTGACACATTGAGCAACTTTGTGTCCAAAGTTATGGCATTAAAAACATTGGCCATTAAAGAAATTCCTGTGATTATTGAATCTACTGACCTGATAATTATAGTTTCCATTGACATTCATTCTTGAAGCAAATTGAGAATGATTTACCTGTGGTTGGTTATAGCTTTTGTTCATCCTTGAAGTAGATTGAACCTGATTTGCTTGGTGATCTGCTTTATGCCTTTGCTGATGATTATCAACCTGTTCACTTCTCCTTGTTGCATCAAGATAGCTTTTGGAGGTTGATGGCTTCTATGCTTTAGATGCTTCTTCAGTATATCCAAGACCTGTCTTTATTAGAGGAGATTGCTGCACTTTGATAATTTCATCTAAATTTTCCGATCCTTTCACAAATCTAAGATTGAGAGCTTTTGTTTTCTCAATATCTTTTCTTAGACCCACAATTTCACATTCTAACTTTTCATTGTGTTTTTCCCTTTAAGCAAGTTGGAATGTCAGAGTATTTATAGTCATGCTCTTTCCTTCTAAACAGATTTTAAGTTTAGAAATTTCTTCATAGAGAACATCTTCATCTAAAGCATCCAAGAAATCATCATCTTCAAAAGCCATCAAAAGTCTATAATCATTACCATATTCATCTTCATCACTATTTGATAAACCATCACTATCTTCAAGCATATAGTAGCTCTTCTTACTTACATTATATTTACTATTCCATTTTGCTGGTTCCTTACATTTATCAAGTTTGTGTTTATGAGGACATTTGGCCTCATAATGATCGACTCTTCCACAAGCAAAGAATTTTAAACGTAGTTTACCTCTGAATCTTCCAAAACCTCGTTGAAGGTTTTTGAAAAAGTTTGCTTCTTCCTCTCCTCCTGAAATGTGTCCCGATTCATTGAGCTCTTCTCTTCCTGAAGCCTTGAATGTGGCTTCTCTCATATCTGATGGACATCCATTTCGCATTTCAACAGCAGTCACGATTCCATGCAGCTATGTCATATTAATACTCTGAAGATCCTGCTTTTCTTCTATGGTAGAAAGTTTTGATTCAAACTTACAAGACAAGGATCTTAAAACATTTTCAACTAAATTAACTTCTTTTATCTCTTCACCCAATTTTTTCATGCGATTAACAATCTCATCTATGAGTAGTAATTAATGAGCTATACTTTCATCATTGTGCATTTTGAGAGTTTCATATTGAATTCTGAGAGATTGTAGTTTTGCACATTTTACCTGATTGTCTCCTTCATAGATTAGAACGATCTTGTCCCATATTTCTTTGGACGCTTTGTGCTACATAACCTTGACAAATTCTGATTGTGAAAGACTCCCCAAGAGTGTATTCACAACCTTGGAATTTGTTTCATACTGCTTTTTCCCTGCCGTATTTGTAGGAATTGCTGATGGAAATGTATATACTCCTTCCACAATTTCCCAAACATCTATTCCAAGAGGTTGAAGATAGGTTGTGGTTCTTACCTTCCAATAGATGAAGTTGCTCCCATCAAGGATTGGTGGTCTAATGGATCCCTCTCTTTCGTAGCTTCCCATGATGATAGATCTTCCTTCAAGTGATCAAGCTTCTTCTGAAGGACCTGCTCTGATTTCAATTGTTGTAAATAATACTAGGGGGGGTGAATTAGTATTAACAATTTAAAAATATTTCATTTCCATAAACAGATTTATATACGCTACTTATGTTAATGAAACTTGAGAGTATACGCAATTGTGTTTAGAGAAACCAGCGTATACCTTGCAAACTTATAATTTATTTAGTTGATCTTTAATCTGTGTATCATAACGATATAACCAGTAATCAGGCACAATAAAGAGAATAGGCAATCACACACATGAACACAAGATATAAGGTGGAAACCCAATGTGGGTGAAAACAACCTGCTGCAATCATCTCTATCTTTCTTTAATAAGAAACTTCTTTTCTCAAATTTTGTACTGGTGCAGCCTTATACCAGTATGCCGGCTTCTACTTGTAGAAGGCTACAACCTTCTCTTGTTCGCCGGCTTTTCCTGGAAGGGAGCTACAACCCCCTTAGCTCTTGTACTAGCTGATGTGTTTACTAGTACGTAGGTGCTGACCAACAGAAGGCTACAACCTTCTCTTTCTCCCAGGGACCACGTTTCATAAATTTTTAGACTGGATCCATAAATAACATCAATCAAACATCAAATATATCTACATTAACCAAACTCCTTTACACCACCCAAAACTGAATCGAACAATAACTTTTCTAAATGTAGTAACCAAAATACAGTAACGGTAACTAGAACCCAATCCAGAACATGGGACACTGCAACAACAAACAGAAGTAGCTAAAACATATTTTATGACATGTACGCTACTTCAATGTGTTGAACCCACGTTCATACACTATTCTATGATGGAAAACCTGTGTATACACTCTTTTGAAATGTTGAACTAGCGTGTATACGAGCCTTTGCTATATTGAACCTGCGTACAGATCTGTAAAACATGATTTAACCTTTACAACTATTTAGACATCAATTATACCAAGATCATCAGATTTACAGATTACGACATGTGCCAATTATGAAATATCGAAACCACACAAAGATACTTCTCTTCAAGCCTTAAGATCTTGACACATCAATAGAACTTATACTTCTTCCAGCGCTCAAGTTCCTCCTTGATTCAAATCCAGCTATGCAACATAACCCGATGACCAATATTATAGATCTTGCTCTTCATTAGATATTCAATTCTTGAGTGCCTTGGACTAATGATCTCCTCCTCCTTTTATAGTTTTATGCCTTACTCAATACCATGGTCCAAAACCGCTTAGAAACAATACCTTGGACCAATTACCTGGGTTCAACACTTTGGACAAGATACCTTGGACCAATACCATGGGTCAAAATACCATGGTCCAAATACCATGGACCACAACCAAATTCTCCAACATGTACATGCCTTTCCTTGCATGAAAGTGTGTGTATATGCATACATGCCTTCTGGTAGGCGAACCCGTGTGTATATGCATCTGGGTCAAGGGGAACCTACATATATCTCTTTTTCATTGATTCTGAGAGCCTGAACTATGATCTGTCATCTACGTGACTTGCCATCAAGGACAACACTTGTGTCATAGCACCAAACCTATGTCATAATGCCAACAATCTCCCCCTTTAGACTTGATGGCAACCCCAAGTCACTTTCCCCCTTTGTCATGAAGGGAAAAGGGTTATGCTCCCTATCAGTACATGCTGAATTCTCTGATATGCTAAAGTGTGTTGTTCATGTTCCCCCTGACTATAAGAAAGGTCTACAAAAAAGATGTTCTACAAGAATAACATGACTCTATACATCATAAATTACCTTCCTATGACCATAGACTCATACATACATCCATCTCCCAACCAAGTGGGGATATACCAAGATTGACTCATCTGCCCAACCAAGTGGGGTTACACCAAAAGTTTATACATGATAAAACAAGAACATTGCATCATCCATCCAAGGCATAGTGGGGAAAAATAGGTCATTACATGACATTAATAATAAAATATATACATGACATAGAGACAAAATATCTAAAACAAGACTATGATAGTCATAAACAATTATCATCAACAGTATTTGTCAAACACCATCCAGAATAGCAACCATGATCTCCCTCTACACCTGTTCCACCTAAATTAGAAACAACTATGAAATTGTACCAAGATAAGGCCAACAATATATTATTAGAAGTATATGCTCCCCCTGAACTTGTGCCAGATGATCACTGTCATACCCATATTAGACTCTTTTCCTCCTGAGTCTAGCCCACTATTTTTCTTCAAACCAACATATATGCGACTGTATCCACAGAAACCAGTGTATGTACATAGATATGCTTCATGAAACTCGCGTATAACCACTTTTCCCTGAATCACATAGGTTTCAACAACAATATGTGCATCAACTACTCCAACCCTCTATCTGAGATATTCAAATGTCTCTCTCAGCAGCAGTTTGGAACATACTCCAATTTGACCTTCTGTTCAAGCACTTGTTTATGGAGAAAATGATATTTGATAGGTATTGGCTTGGTCTTCGAATGCATCAACAGATTCTTTGAAATATTGATTGCACTTGTACTATGACATAGAATGGAGATGGGTGGAGTACATGTGATCTGAATGTCTTGCAATGTTTGCATCATCTAAAGGAGTGGTGTGCAACAAGATGTAGCAACCACATATTCTGCTTTAGCTATATATAATTCAATTGAACTTTGTTTCTTGCTAAACCAAGACACTAATCTAGAACCCATATAGAATGCACCACCACTAATGCTTTTTCTGTTATCCACACTTCCTACCCAATCTCCATCTATATATGCATGAAGTGTAAGATCTATATCTCTAGGATACCATAAACCAAAGTTTTGTGTTCCTTGAAGATATTTTAAAATCCATTTGACTAAATGAAGGTGTGATTCGTTTGGATTTGCTTGGAATCTTCCAACTATTCTCACTGCATGCATGATGTCTGGTCGGGTATCTATTAGATAAAGAAGACTACCAATCATGGATCTGTAGTTTGCTTGATGTACTATTGTTGATTCATCATTTGAGCTAAGTCTCCATCCTATTACTAGAGGGGTAGATACTGATTTAGAATCTTCCATGCCATATTTCTTCAAGATTTGCTTGAGGTACTTGGTTTGTGATGGAAAAATACCATCTTTATTTTGTTGAACTTGTAAGCGAAGAATATATGTGAGCTCAACGAGCAGGGACATTTAAAATTCTTTCTGCATTACCAAAGAAAAGTTTTGACTCATGGCTTCTTCATTGCTACCAAAAATGATACCATCAACATACACAACAAGTATTAGCAATTTATTATTTTCAATTTTTATATATAGATTGCTATCAGCTAATCCTTTTGAAAAACCTTGTTGATGAAGGTATTTGACAAGACGATAATACCAGCCCCTTGGAGCTTGTTTTAGGCCATAGAGATCCTTTCTGAGTCTGCATATAATTTTAGGATCATTTCCAAGGATGAATCCGTCTAGTTGCTCAATATATACTTCTTCTTCTACGTCTCCATTAAGAAAGGTAGATTTCACATCCATTTTATATACTTTGAACTTTTGAAAGCTAGAAAGAAAAAGGAACATTCTTATGGCTTCAAGTCTAGCAACAGGTGCAAAAGTTTCTTCAAAGTCTATACCTTCTTGTTGAGCATACCCTTCACAAACAATTCTCGCCTTGTTTCTAATAACTTCTCCATTTTCATTTAGCTTGTTTTTTAATATCCATTTGGTTCCTATGGCATTCTTATCATTAGGTCTAGGAACCAATTCCCAAGTACTATTCTTTTCAATCTTCTCAAGTTATTCATTCATGGCCTTGACCCAACATTCATCTTTGCATGCTTCATTTACATTTTGTGGTTTCATAGAGGAAAGAAATGCTAGATAGCTTGAAGCTTCTGTAATAGTTCTTCCTGTCTACACACCTATCTATTTCTACCCCAAAATTTGAGTCTCTGGATGATTCTTCTCAACATACTTGGATGGAGTCTTTTCTTCTACCCTTACCTATTCTTCTGGTGACTCATTGGTTTCTTCTTTAGAATTAGTCTGATTCGATGTGGAAGGATACTCCTCATCTTCTTCCTAATCTTCGGTTTTTACCTGCTTTGCATTTTTTCCTGCTTCATCAACCACAACATCAATACTTTTAATAATTTTCTCAATTATTTTATTATAACACTTATATCCTTTACTTTAGGAAGAGTAACCAAGGAGAATGCCTTCATCTACTCTAGGTTCAAACTTGCCAAATTTTTCATCAGTCCTTTTGATGTAACATTTGCTTCCAAAAACATTGAAGTATTTTACAGTAGGAGTCTTACCATACCAAAGTTCGTGTGGAGTTTGACTGTTGTTTACCTGGACATTTGTCTTTCTCCATGTTTTGGGACCCAATGAAGCTTTCTCCTTCTGAGATGTTTGCCATAATTTACTCCTGCATTCAAAATCTTCGTGACCGAAGTTGTTACAAATAGAGCATTCTATTTCATTTTCAAGAGTAGAAAAGTTATTGTAGGTCCTTTTCATTATCCCAGTCACATTCCTTTGATTTCGTGCTTCTCTAATCATGATGGTCTTGTAAGAAACACATTGACTAGCTTTATCTCCAAAGTTATGACATGAAAAACATTGGCCATTAAAGAATTCTTGTGGTTATCGAATCTACCGACCTGATGATTGTAGTTTCCATTAACATTCATTCTTAAATCAAATTGAGAATTATTTACATGTGTTTGGTTATAGCTTTCGTTCATCCTTGAAGTAGATTGAACCCAATTTACCTACGGATCTACTTTATGCCTTTGTTGACGATTTTCAACCCGTTCACTTCTCCTTGTTGCATGAAGATAGCTTTTGGAGGTTGATGGCTTTTGTGATTGAGATGCTTCTTTAGTATATCCAAGACCTGTCTTTATCAGAGAACATCGCTACACTTTGATAATTTCATCTAAAGTTTCTAATCCTTTCTCAAGTCTAATATTGAGAGCTTTTGTTTTATCAATATCTTTTCTTAGACCCACAATTTCACATTCTAACTTTTCATTTTGTTTTTCCCTTTCAGCAAGTTGGAATGTCAGAGTATCTATAACCATACACTTTTATTTTAAATAGATTTTAAGTTTAGAAATTTCTTCTTAGAGACCATCTTCATCTAAAGCATCTAAGAAATCATCATATTCAAAAGCCATCAAAAGTCTATAATCATTACCATATTCATCTTCATCACTATTTGATAAACCATCACCATCTTCATACGTATAGTAGCTCTTCTTACTTACATTATGTTTTCTATTCCATTTTGTCAGTTCTTTACCTTTATCAAGTTTATCTTATGAGGACATTTGGCTACATAATGACCGACTCTTCCACAAGCAAACCATTTGAAAGGTAGTTTACCTCTGAATCTTCCAGAACCTTGTTGAAGACTCTTCATAAAGTTTGCTTCTTCCTCTCCATTTGAATTGTGTCCTAATTCATAGAGCTCTTCTCTTCCTGAAGCCTTGAATGTGGCTTCTCTCATATTTGATGGACCTCATTTCTCATTTCAACAGCAGTTAGGATTCTATGCAGTTGTGTCATAGTCATACCCTGAAGATCCTGCTTTTCTTATATGGAAAAAACTTTTGATTCAAACTTACAAGACAAGGATCTTAAAACATTTTTAACTAAACTAACTTCTTTTATCTCTTCACCATTTCATGCGATTAACAATCTCATCTATACGTAGGAAGTAATGAGCTATACTTTCGTCATTGTGCATTTTGAGGGTTTCATATTGAATTATGAGAGATTGTAGTTTTACATGTTTTACCTGATTGTCTCCTTCATAGCTTAGAACAATCTTGTCACATATTTCTTTGGTAGCTTTGAGATGCATAACCTTGAAAAATTCTGATTATGCCAGACTCCCCAATAGTGTATTGACAGCCTTGGCATTTGTTTCATACTTATTTTTACCTGTTGTATATGTAGGAATTGTTGATGGAAATGTATATCCTCCTTCCACGATTTCCCAAACATCTGTTCCAAGAGATTGAAGATAGGTTTTGGTTCTTACCTTCCAATAGACGAAGTTGCTCCCATCAAAGATTGGTGGTCCAACAGATCCCTCTCTTTTGTAGCTTCCCATGATGATAGATATTCCTTAAAGCGATCAAGCTTCTTCTGAAGGACCTTCTCTGATTCCAATTGTTGGAAATAATACTGAGAGGTGGGGGGGTGAATTAGTATTAGCAATTTAAAAATATTTCATTTCCATAAAAAAAATTATATGCTCTACTTCTATTAATGAAACTTGCCTGTATACACAACTATGTTTAGGGAAACCAGTGTATACCTTGCAAACTTTTAATTTAGTTAGTTGATCTTTAATCTGTGTATTAGAACCATATAACCAGTAATCATGTGCAGTAAATAGAACAGGAAATCACACACATTAGCACAAGATATAAGGTGGAAACCCAATGTTGGTGAAAACCACCTGCTGCAATCGTCTATATCTTTCTTTAATAAGAAACTTCTTTTTAAAAATTTTGTACTGGTGCAGTCTCATACCAATACATAGGCTTCTACCTATAGAATGCTACAACCTTCTCTTGTTCTCCAGCTTTTCCTGGAAGGGAGCTACAACCCCCTTAGCTCTTCTACTAGTTGATGTATTTACTAGTATGTAGGTGTTGACCTACAGAAGGCTACAACCTTCTCTTTTCTTCCAGGGACCACGTTTCATAAATTTTCAAACTGAATCCATCAATAACGTCAATCAAACATCAAATATATATGCATTAACAAATCTCCTTTGCACCAACCAAAATTGAATAAAAAAATCACTTTTCTAAATGTTGTAAGCAGAATACAATAACAGTAACTAGAACCTAATCTAGAACCTAGAACACTGCAACAAAAAATAGAAGTAGCTAAAACATATTTTATGAGACATACGCTACTTCAATGTGTCGAACCTGCATGCATACGCTGCTATATGAAGGCAAACCTACATATACGTTGTTTCGAAATGTCGAACCAGCATGTATACACACCTTTGTTATATTGAACTTGCATAAAGATCTGTAAAAGATGATTTAACCTTTACAACTATTCAAACATCAGTTATACCTAGATCATTAGATTTACAGATTATGATATGCATCAATCATAAAAGATAAAAACCACACAGATACTTCTCTTAAATCCTTAAGATCTTCACCCATCAATAGAACTTATCCTTCTTCAAGTGCTCAGGTTCCTCCCTGATTCAGATCCAGCTATGCACCATAACCTGATGACTAGTATTATAGATCTTGCTCTTCATTAGATATTCAATTCTTGAGTGGCTTTTCCTAATGATCTACTCCCTCTTTTATATTCTTATGCCTTACTCAATACCATGGTCCAAAACCACTTAGAAACAATACCTTGGAGCAATTACCTGGAGCCAACACTTCAGACAAGATACCTTGAACCAATACCATGGGTCAAAATACCATGGTCCAAATACCATGGACCAAAACCAAATTCTCCAACATGTACATGCCTTTCCTTATGTGAAAGTGTGTGTATATGCATACGTTCCTTTTGGTTGGTGAACCTGTGTGTATACGCACCTTGGTCAAGGGGAACCTGCGTATATCTATTTTTCCTTCATTCTTAGAGCCTAAATTGTGATCTGTCATTTGAGTGAGTTGTTGGCATTATGTTTCTAGTATGGTTATATGTTACAGATGTTGTACTTGATGGCAACACCCATGGCATGGCTCTCAATATGATGAGGATTAAGAAGTACGCAAGAGAACAGTTCAGAAGATTCATACCCGTAGGTACGTCGTGCAGGGACCGCGTCCAGACATGCAGGTTACCCATTCATGAGGTGCGTACCCCCAGTGCACACACTTCAAGGCAGTAAAGCGCACACATGTGGGGTTCCTTATGTTTAACCCTTGTTATTTTACCCATTCATGAGGTGCGTACCCCCAGTGCACACACTTCAAGGTAGTAAAGCGCACACACATGGGGTTCCTTATGTTTAACCCTTGGTATTTGGCCGACGGTATTGTGTTATTATGGTTTCGGCCCATGGTATTGGTCCATGATTTGAGGAAGACCTTGCCTATATAAAGCAAAGGAGATCATTTGGCTTGTGTATGCTTTTTGGTTGAATATCTTAAGATCTGAAATATTGGGTTATTGTTTCAAAAGCTCGATCTATATCAAAGTGAAGTGGAAAGCGAATCTGTGAAGGGTGATCTCTCGAGTGCTGCAGCTGTGGAAGTGTGGAGGCGCCACAGAAGGCGCAGTGCAGAGACGCCACAGAGGCGCCACAGAAGGCGCAGTGCGGAGATGCCACAGAAGGCACAGTGCGGAGGCGCCACATAAGGCGCAGTGCGGAGACGCCACAAAGGCGCCACAGAAGGTGCAGTGTGGAGGCGCCACAGAAGGCGCAGTGTGGAGACGCCATAGAGGCGCCAAAGAAGGCGCAGTGCAGAGGAACCACAGAAGGCGCAGTGCGGAGGCGCCACACAAGGCGCAGTGCGGAGACGCCATAGAGGCGCCACAGAAGGCGCAGTGCGGAGACACCACAGAGGCGCCACAAAAGGCACAGTGTGGAGGCGCCACAGAAGGCGCAGTGCGAAGGCGCAGTGCGGAGACGCTAGAGAGGCACCACAGAAGGCGCAGTGCGGAGACGCCACAGAGGCGCCACAGAAGGCGCAGTGCGGAGATGCCACAGAGGCACCACAGAAGGCGCAGTGTGGAGACGCCACAGAGGCACCATAGAAAGCGCAATGCTGAGGTGCCACAGAAGGCGCAGTGCGAAGTCGCCACAGAAGTCGCAGTGCGGAGACGCCACAGAGGCGTCACAGAAGGCGCAGTGCGGAGACGCCACAGAAGGCGCAGTGCGGAGACGCCACAGAAGGCGCAGTGCAGAGGTGCCACAGAAGGCGCAGTGCGAAGGCACCACAGAAGGCGCAGTGCGGAGACGCCACAGAGGCGCCACAGAAGGCGTAGTGCGGAGACGCCACAGGCCAGAGAAGAGGAAATTGCGTATCTTTCTTAAGATCTTTTGCTGACTGATTTTTGTTGATAAGGTGTTCTAGGTTTAGTTTACTGTTATTGTGGATCTGGTTATCTGGGTGACTTACTAGTACTTGATGATCATTTGATGTTTATGGATCTAGTTTGAAAATTTATGAAAAGTGGTCCTTGAAAGAAAAGAAGTAGGGGGTTGTAGCTCCCTTCCAGGAGAGACTGGAAAACGAGAGAGAGTTGTAGCTCTCTGCAGGTTGCAGCCTGCGTACTGGTAAAGGACTGCACCAGTACAAGACCATTGTAAAAGGAGTTTCTAATTTGAAGAAGATAGAGACATATTGCAGCAGGTGGTTTTCACCCACATTGGGTTTCCACCTTATATCTGGTGTTCTTTGATGTGACTGTCTGTTTTTCTTGTTCATGCTCATTGTTTTGTGGTACTGATATGCAAAAATAATTCAAAGTATAAATAAGGAAGAATTGTTAAAAGGACTAGATAATACTGATTCACCCCCCCTCTCAGTATTATTTTTCAACAATTGGTATCAGAGCAGGTCCTTCTAAAGAAGCTTGATCGCTTGAAGGAAGATCTTTTCATCATGAGCAACTACGAGAGGGAAGCATCTATCAGGCCACCGATCTTTGATG
>APFE030570024.1:0-14860 GCA_000404065.3 Pinus taeda
CTCCCGTCCGGGAGCGATTTGGGGAGCGCACTCCCGAGCCGCTCCCGCCAGGAGCGCGCTCCGGGAGCGGTTCGAAGGGGGGGGGGCCGCTCCCCCGCATCACTGCTCTGGGCTCTGCGCTGCCTCTGCTGGGCTTTGCATAGCTTGGATTGATTGCTGCTCTTGCTCTCTCGACTTTTGTGTTGGTCTCCCAGTATTGTCCCTGCCTCTCTGCCTTGTACTCACTGCCTCTCGCTGCTGATGACTGATTCAACTTTGCTTAGCAACCTCGCTCTAGCAAAATGAATGACTGATCACTCTGGTGTATTCTCCAACTGACCCCTCAAGCCTCCTCTTATACTTTTCTCATTGGTCCATCAACGACCGAGATTAAATCTCTAATCAATGACTAAGATTAGATTTGGTTTGATCTATGACTTCTGGAAACTTCTAACCCAGTTTTATATTATACCCATTAATATTTTATTTTTCCTAAGTTTAGAGTTAGGAACTCCATTAAAAATATTAATTATTTTAATATCTTTCAAACTGGTTAGAATCCGTTCAAACCATTTCTGGGTCTTGGAGATCTCACGTTCTTTAGCCTCTCCACCAATTTTCATGGTTAGAGCACATCCTATGCTACCCCAAATCAACACTCCCTCTTAGCGAGGACTGTGCTCTAGTAATACTCCACACTGAGCAATACCTTGATTATCCAGCATTGGTCCCTGTGCTGATGCTAAGCTTCCTTGCCCAACATCCTCTGCACTGTTGCATCCTGTATTGCTGCCCATGGCCCTACCACTGCCACTGCTGCATCTGTACGACAGCGTCCTCTGCATCCGTGTTGTTGCTGGTCCATCCTCCCAACACTGCATCCCCTCTCATCATGTTGCATTATGCTACTGCATACTGTGATTGCACTACAACTCAGTTACTGAGAAGTAAGTAACTGATCCACCCAGCTTCTAACATCCCTGTTAGGCTAGAAACACTCCTGATGTTGAAGCTCTCTCTGCTGCTAACGAGTGCTCTCTCTACTGACCTCTGCATTGCTGCAACAACTCCTTGCATCTCGCACCATTGCACACCTCTCTGTGCCATCCTGCACTGGTGCAACACTCCCATGCCTCTCGCACTGTTGCAGCATGCTAGCCTCATGTTGTCCCGGGACTCCTGCACTATAGCACTCTTTGTCGCTCCATCCGCATCCGTTTCTACCAACATCCGCCAATCGCGCTACTCCTCTTTGAGGCTCTCGTAGCAAGGTATAATCCAGGAGATTGGGTACCTCAAGGATCCTGCCCCTCATCACCTATAGTCCTCCTGACTACAGCTCGATGTCTCCCCACTTCCTCTCAAGTCGCACATGAGCACTCATGGCACAATTGTCCTCCTCCTTGACTTCCTTCTCTGCCTTTCCAGGCGTTGCCTTCGAGTCCGAAGCCTCTTCCTTACTCTTCTTCCTAGGATACTGGTTTGCAAAATGACCCAGTTCCCCACAATGGAAGCACTTGACCTTGGAGAGGTCCTTTTCTTCCTCTTCTACTTTCCTGCAGATATTGGAGCTGCATCCTCTTCTTCCTCCTTCTTGATCTTGACCCCTTTTTTGCTACTCCCCGCCTTGGTCAGCGGTCTGATTTCTTCTTGACAAAGAGTCGCCCACAGTTTTTCCCAATCTGGAAGACTCGTCCTGCCCAGTATGCTCTAGACAAATACCTCCCAATCTTCGGAAACTCCGTTTAGTGCTGTCCTCACCATCAATTCCTCATCCGATGTGGCCTCTATGGAAGTTAGCTGGTCATGGATCTCCTTCAACCGACCGAGGAAGACATCTATCTGCTCTCCCTTCTGCATCTGCTATGCCCTTAGCTGATTCTGCAGGAGCATCTTCCTCTGCACAGAAGTATGCTGGTACAATTTCTTCAAGGCATCCCACATCTCCTTTGCCGTTTCCTTCTCAACAATATGTGGTACCACATGATCCTTGACCCCATCAAGGATGATTCACTTAGCCTTAGCCATTGCCTCCTCGTACCTTTCATTAGCTACCGGGTCAACTGGGATAGCAATCACTCTCGAGACGAAGCCCTTGAGGCGCTGTCTGTCTAGAATGGACAAGATCCAGGCCTTTCAGACCACAAAGTTGGATGCTCCATCCAACCAGTCCTGATCTCTTAGCTCATTCACGACCATCTCGCTGCTCTTCTTTCGACTCCTCCGAGTCTTTCTACTTCCCTCCTGGAAGCAATGTTTTAAAACTCCGACTCCGACTCTGACTCGACCAAGGGTCGACTCCAACTCCGACTCTGACTTGGTATCGACTCGGTTGGCTCGATTTCAATGACTCGGTCATTGTAAAAAATACATTAAATATTTATTTTTTATAAAAACACATAATTTTAAAGATTTTCATTCATGTTTCCAAACACAGAGCATTAGAATATAGATAGAAGACAACATATGATCAAAGTAGGCTCATGAATATATCCATTATATCAAAATGGCACCCAGTGCATTGTCTAATACATACACGATGTTGATATAGAGATCAAAACAAATACACATAACCAAGGAGGCTATAAATGGCCTCTACGACAAAAGTCTGTAACCAGTACTACTGGCAACTGCTAGAGTTGCCAACATCATCTGGCTCAGTTACTTGGGAGCGGGAGCGAAAGTGGGGAGCGAGAGCGACATTTTCAGAAGCTCCTGGTTTGGTAGCGAATCCCAGAGGAGTTCGACAACCAATGTCACTAACATCAAGGTACATAGAGGGATTGGTGCTCTTGATTAAATACGAGTTCCATACCCTAATACATGACAAAATTCAATGGAAACATTGCAATCCTCCAATCCTAAAATCCTGAAAAACTGATAAGTCTACTGGATTTTGAATGAAATCTAAAATTCTACTTTCTCCATATGAAATCCAATGAGGCCGGAACCACTCTCAAACATCCTGAGTCATTTCATGGTAATGTTAAAATTTAAGTAAAAGGATGAAATTGAAGATTAAGGAGAATGTCACTTTTACTTTAAGAATTTAACATTACCATGAAATTTGAATAGCATATCAATACTAGGAGAGGGGAATGGACCCCAAATAGCACCCAATTTAGAAAACACCTTGGAGTCCCCAACAATCAGCTAAATGTTAAAAAGTAAAAAAAAAAATTAGAAAAATCCTTTTTTTTTGGGTGATTGGCCGGATTTAATGACTCGGCCGAGTCATGGCTGACTCGGCCGAGTCATGGCTGACTCGACCTCCTAAACCGTTTCCTCCACCTAGTCATATTTCTGGGCAATGAAACGGATCAACTCGACCGTTTCCGTTTCGAATCGGCCGAATTTTAGAACTATGATACACATCATGCTCTTGTCCTTTGAGCCCCGAGCAGTTAATTAAATAAAATTCATAAAAGGAAAAAGGCATATAAAGAAGGGTGGAAAAATTAAGGTCGGGGCACCTCATGTACCACGATTGCTCCCTCCTATAAATTATATACTCAGGGGTGGGCTTCCCCTTATCTAGCTACCCCTATGTCCCATTATGTGGTCCAGGGCTGCCCCTCTCATTCCCTATTCCATCTCACCCTTTTGTCACTTGCCACCCCCATTAGAAGGGTATACCTTGGACGTACTATCCCCTCTAAGGGCTTAAACCAGCTAATAAGGTACTTGGTTAACTTCCTTTGGAGTTTGGAGACACTAGTACATGCCAAAGCCCACTACGGAAGGGCATGCCATTATGAAATGCCCATTTTGTTATCCATAGTTTGTAAACTCCTTTACTTGATTACTTCAATGACTGATTGTACTGGAAGCTTAGGGGACGCATTGGATCTTATGCAAGATTGCAGATGGTTTCCATTTGGGTTTGGCTTCCCTATATGGGATCCTGACCCCTAGAGGTCCACATTGGCACATGTAGGGTGTGCATAGAGAGCGATGGGCCTCCACAGCGGTAGGCAAGACTCCACAGATCTTCATGGATGTTCAGAGACTACTAACGTTCCACTTTTGAGACGATGGTGACATGATTGGTACATTATGCCCAACAAGCCCCCACGGGAGCTCCACACTATTGGCAGGTGTCCCAACACTTGTACGATGTCATGGCAACATTCATTCCACCACTTGGACCATTGCAGAGGATCGACAAACATCTCTGATTCATATGGAGACCCATGGGGTCATTGATGTGCCCTTAGACCCACTGAGAGTATCAAAGGTTTGCTACCAGGAGAACAAGGGGTCATCCCCATGTCCATCATATTCCGAGTAATTTATTCCTCAATATGGTACTTCAGGATGTTATTGAGCCTTTGGAGGGCCCTATGACATGCATACATCATTATTTGGCCGCTGGTGAGGCTTGTTTTTACATTATGAGCTAGTATGGTGGGCTTGTCACCATTAGGGGCTATTATTTGCACATTATTTTATCATTAGGGTCCCATAGGCTAATTCAAACTCCTTAGGAGGCTATATATTAATGTTAGATACATTCATTTGTATCATCACTTGACTTTGGGATCTCTCTAATCATAGAGAACTTCACATTTTTTCCTTGGAGGATATTTTTTGGAGATGGATGAATTTTGACGTATGAATTTGGGCTATTTATCTTGTCTTTGAGCTTTGTCTTGTGAACGAAATGTTGGTTGGATATACTCTATAACATTGTAAGTGAATTTTGATGTTATTATTCTTGTTGCTGCATATTGCTAAAAGTAGGGCTAGTTGCTGCATGATTGAAATGTTGAATTGAGCATGTTTTAGTTTAATGTATGGGGCAATGTTATATGAATGAAATGTCCTAGGGATTATTTGTCTCGATAAGCTTGCATAGTTTGCTCTAAAGTATAATTTCTTGAAGGCCACTTTTCTTGTCTTTCCCTCAACATTGGATAAAGTTTACTTTTTGGGCCTCCTTGATCAAGAAACCAAGTTCTTACTCATTATCATCTTTGTCTCCATATCCCCAAGTGAATTAGGCACTGGTCCCTTAAAGGGGTTATCATTTTAACCTTCTTTTGACTATTTTCTCCTTTTTCCCCAAGTCTAGCCCCATTAGGTTGGCCAGGGCATCAAAATCCTGGAATTGACCCAAGGAAAATCTTTGATCTCCTACAGGTTACTGCGCTGGTGGGTCCCCTCCCTCTCCTCCGAATTTGAGGCAATTCTAACTATGGAATCTCCGGGAATTCCAAACCCTAGCTCTAGAATCGAATTATGCCTAGGTATCCCCAAGGCTAGAACTCAATAGGATCAATTCAAACTTTTGAAATAAATATTCTTGTTTAGTCCTTTCCCCTCACCTTGTCTAGGATAAGAGCATCATTGGTTGCTGCATTCCATTCCCTGTACTTGTGCTGGGTCCACTTGGCCTAGTGTGGTCCCACTTCTCCATAAAGACTATTTGTCAAGGACCATTTGGGAATGCAAGTTTCCAATGATTATAGGGATTGAGAAACTCCTTTATAAGCCTATCCTTTCTCCCTCAACCCTCCAATCCTCACCCCTTATCCCTAGCGGATCAAGTCCCTTGCTTAAAGAGCAAGCAAGTTCAATCCTTCACTCAATACTTGGGAAAAGGTTTTGAGGGTCACTTGTCACCTATCCATTGACATATACTTTACAAGTGAACCCTACACTACCGGGACTCCTCCCATTAGTGAAAGTCCGTAAAGAGCAGGGAGACTTAGTTGTGGTGACAGTGGGCTAAGCCTCCACCGTTGCCCTTGACCTAGCAATTGCCCTCTTAGGAACCCCCTTTAGGTCCCCTGCTGGTTTCAGTTGTAACAGGTCCCATAGGCACAATTGCAAAGGATGTAGTGGCTCAATTGTGTTTGTAGGGTGTCACTCCTCCTCATTAGGGACCAATTTGTCTAATGCTTTTGTATAAACAACTTGAACCTCTATATCTTGGTGCGGTTTTTTCTTTCACCCCAATGTGTGCTAGTGACGAAAGCCATGATACATGATATTATTTAGGTGCAAGAACTTATTATCGGGCTTGTAGTGGATTGTTTAGCATTTCCTATCGTTTTTGCACCTCTACAGGAATATAATTATACAAATTGACATCTATACATCTCCCCAATTATTTGCTGATAGGAATCTGCAAACTTGATGTTGTGATAAATTGGCCTAGTGAATTGAAAATATATTTAACTCGTGACCAAAAAATGATTGTCGAGAAGAGTCTCCTTCACTACATTAGCATAAATCTCTAGCAGAGTTCATTTCATCGCATGCGTCAGTCATCACTGTAGCACGCAAAGCTTGTCTCATGTTCAATAAGAATCTAATGGTGAGGTAATATCTAGCAAGTCTAGTTTTTGCAATCTTAAGGAGCTACAACTTGGAAGAAGTGCCATAAAAGTACTTGGCCCTTGTTTGCCTTAACAAATTTGATTACTCACTTCTGTCTCTTGTACAACTCATTAATCCATCCACTTTTTTTTATGCTTGACAATCTCATGCATCAAAAGGTTCATTGTGTGCACTGCGAACCAACCAAAAGATGTGTCAATAAGCCTGTTTGTTTTTTCTTGCTTCCTTACAATTTGTTGCATTATCAATAATTGATTGAACCACATTTGTAGCACTAACATCATTAATTGTTTTCAATAGGAAATGTATAATGTTTTGAGAAGATGTAGTGGTTGAGGAGTCATGCCTTGTAAGAAACATGACACCACTAGTAGAAACACCAAGAACATTTGTCACATGTTGGTTGCTAAAGTTTGTCCAACCATCTGATGCAGTGGATACCCTGAAGTCCCATTCCTCATTTGTAAATTGTGTCAAAGTTCTTCGAATTTTTGCTTTTCTCTGTTTAATGACAAAGTTCTAGCTTTTTCATACCTGGGGCTCTTGTACCCTCTAGGGCCTTCATTGGTGTCAACCAAATCATGACAATTGGAGTGAAGTACATTGAATAATATACCACAAGCACAGAGAAATCACACCACTTTTGCATCCATCTCATCCCTCCCATCACTATTAAGGAAATCTGCTATTTTTCTTTTAGATTCAGAGGTCTTAGAAGTTCCATAAGAAGATGGAGATTTGTGGTAACCAATCTAGATGTTGGATCAGATAGGAGCCTTTTTACTTTACCATGTTTTTTTGTCCAACATCCCATATTTTGATGTATTTTTGCCTTTCTTATTTTGATATCTTAGTGGAAATTGAGATCCCATTGGCAGATATTTGTCATCACTCTCCATTACTTCCTCACACAGGTATATGAACTGGTATATAAGGTTTTCTTTGATGAGAATCATAAGGGCATAGAAATTTAATGGTTCCACTGTTGAGAATTTAGCTTGGACAGGTGTCTTCCACATTGGCTTGGTGTCTAGCATGTGGGAGAACGTCCAAAAATGGTCCCTAGGACATTGACCTTATTTTATAAAGTTGAAGTGACTTTTGTGCATTATTAATGAATAAAGTGACTTAATGTGATTTAAGTTGTGATAATGAGAGATTATATCATAACTATAGATCTTAATGGCCAACGACTTAATCATTATAGATGCTTGGGCAAACTGTTATGAGAGAGTACCTATTTGCATCAAGAGTAGCAAGTTGCATTGACAATCCGATATGATAGAGATGTTGTGACATTTATTACGTGGGTAAACTGTTAACACTCACATCATCATATGTTTGCTTCAAAAAATACATATAACAAATAATAATAATAATTCTATGTGTTAGCCACATAAAGATACAAAATAAAATAAACATATCTCTATATATGAAAGAGAGTTTTCATATGCACACTCAAATAAAAATTCCTATATAGAGATGCCAGATTTACACATAAATATAGATACTATAGATATTGTTTTTTTGTTTTTTGTTTTTGTTAATTTTTCATTAAATTTATTGTTTGTCTGTTTAGTTTTGAATGAAATTAAGAAGCCTAACCCCAAGGGGATCAAGAGAGTCAAATTCATGACCTTTGCAACTTAGGGGAGGAGATCTCATGTTTGGCTCTAGACTGTTCGAGCTAATCATTGAGGCTTTATAAACATGATATTTAAATGGAAGTAATGCTCAGATGCAGCATTGCAACTAGAGAGTGAGATTTATATCCATATCTGCATAAATTGTGAGTCGTAATTTCTACAGAGTTGAGTGAGATTCATTGTTATTGGAATTGAACTGGTCAATTTCAAAACTAGGGATCGGACTGGAACTGAAAAAATCCAGTTGAGCAAAAAATACATAAATATACAAATTTTTGAAAGAGAACATATGTATTTACGTGCTTCCATATGAATCCAAACTGTTAGACACAAATATGCAAAGTTTCTCATATATAGAGCAAATAAGGGTGCATATAACCAAAATAGCACTGAGTGCAGTCCATCTCTGAACCAAAAATACATCAACAAACAGCCTCAAGATGACCTCTAAAATCCAAAAAAATCATACTACAGTAAATACCTACATATCATTAAAGTCATTGTCTATATTGGAATCCTCATCATCAGTATCAACCTTTAAGGATTAAAATAAGATAGAAAAGCTATTGTGTGAAATCATGATTTTGTTTGAGTGATGAGTACATTTTTAATAGGGTCATGACAAAGGAGTTTAACAATCAATGCCAGCAACATCAAGGTACATGGAGGGCTTGGTGCGGTGCTTTTGATTAAATGCTAATTCGAAACTCTCATACGTGATAGAATACAATGGAAATGTTGCAATTCCCCGAATCCTGAAATCTTGAAAACTGTTAAGTTTGTTGAATTTTGAGTGGGTTCTAAAATTCTACTTTCTCCATATGAAATCCAATGAGGTTGGAACCACTCTCAAACATCTTGAAACATCATTCTCCTTTATCTTTCATTTTCCTCATCATTTTCCTTAAATTTTTAACATTACAATTGCTCGTTTCAGGATTCTGATCAAAATCATGCCAAAATTGTGGAAATAAGTCCATCTAAAAGCTTGAAAATCTGTCCATACCTTTCAGCAGAGAAAGAGGAGCAATTGCTCACTTTTTTTAGGCAACATCTAGATTCCTTTGCTTGGGGTTATAGTGAGATGAAAGGGGTGCATCCCTCAATTTGCACACATCATATATACATCAAGGAGGGATGCAAACCTATATGCCAACCCCAAAGAAGAATGAACCCTGCCCTTAAGGACATTGTAAAGGAAGAGTTGCAGAAATGATTAGATGTAGGATTCATTTATCCTATCTCACACAGTGAGTGGGTGTCCCCAGTTGTTATTGTGCCCAAGAAAAATGGGAAATGGATAATTTGTGTTGACTACAGGGAACTTAACCCTCATTGGATTTCATATATTCTCCTTTATCTTTTATTTTCATCATCCTTTTACTTTAAGAATTAAACATTGCCATTGATTACGTAGTATTAGTAGGGCCCTAGGGTTGAATATTAGGCTGCCCCACTCAAATTCTTGTTTTATCCTTTAAATTTTGTGTTTGAGAGTCCTTAGTCACATTGCATGGAACTGGCCTGTTCTGTATTGAACTTGCTGGTTTAGTGCCACACTGGCCAGTACCATATTGAAACCAGTTGGTTCCGTACTGATGGTCTTTTCTGGTTCTGTGCCACTGGTCAGAACTGTTAGGCCCTGAAAATGGCTTGACTGGTTATGGCTTAATCTGGTCCGCTCCCCTAATGCTTGGCCAATTAATTGTCTAGAGCAGTGTTGATAATATCGGTATCGGGAAAATATCGGCGAGGGTCCAGAAAATATCTTATCGGCAATATCGGCGAAAATATCGGCAAATATCGGCAAGCATAAAAATAATTTTTTCAAATTTTTAAATATAGCCGATATTTTGAAAATATCGCGATATTTTCAAAACAGAAAATATCGCGATATTTTCTCGGCGATATATCGTTTTGCCGAAAATATCGCGATATTTTCGAATATCGCCGATATTATCAACAGTGGTCTAGAGTGCTGATCACACACAAAGGCTTCCATATAGGACTCATTTCTTCAACAAAGGTTGAGTTGGGAAACAAAATTTTGAGTTCTACAATCCATTTTCCCCTATAAGTTCGATACGTTATGTTAGACTATAAATCAGAACTATGAAAAGGGTTTTGTCAGATGCCCCAATTTAAAATCTTATGAAGGAGAATCTAACATTTTAAACATCGAATAGTATTGGTTGAGTCATTACGTAACAGTGTTTTGAGGCCTCGCTGCTTAGCTGTATGCTCGCTGATTTTGGACAGCAATGGAAGTAAGTTCATCATGATTCATAAGCAGCCTTTTACTGAGGAGCGTGAAACATCTTTAAGTAATTGTGTAATGGTCTGACAATAATATAAAACCATGTTTCCATGTAACTTCAGGCAAATATTTCTCTCTTAGAACCATTGTTTTATTCTTTAATATTGTAACACCACATGATATAAAAACAGGAAATCTTGTGACTTCCTCAGTTCTCAATGAAAGGCAATTTTCCTGTTAAATATTTTGCGTAAAAACAAATTTAGTTAAATTCATGGATTCTCTCCCACATGTGAGATTGGCATCCTCTCCAGTAGATTTGTCTCCTTCCCTCCCCATTCTATAATTGTATTTGCAAACAAAGCAACATGTCAGTGTTGTCCTAGATTTATGTGATGTTGAGGGGTATGTTACTGTAGAGAACATTCTTCCACTGCAGCAGGTTTCTCAAAGCATTAGAGCAATAGCAAGGGATTAGCAAGAAATAAGCTATCAGTTTTTTCACATCAGAAAAGGCCACATATAGGTTACAAATGGTGAGAGGACATGCGTCTAGCATCCATGGGAGAAGAATTATCTCAAATATTAACATAACCTTGATGTTTTTCTTTTGGGGACATGTATACTTTTAGTTATACCTAAGATTCTCTAAATCAGCGTGCGTTCTAAAAATGGCCTGCTCACTTGATATTGTTTGTTGGGCCAATGCTTTAGCTACATTTGTCTGAATTTCTTTTGCATTACTAAAAAATTGTGTTTTCTACCAAAAAACTAGTTTTCCACTGTTTATGGAATGAATGGCTGTGAACACATCAATTGCTTGATGGGCTTGATCCTTATAGGCAAATGTATTATCTACAATGGGAATGCTCCACATTTTTTGTATATAATGGCCACCTGTGATGTTAACCTAATACAAAGCACAAAGCTTACAAAAATGTGGAAAATATATACATATATATACTGGAAATTCTCGGGCTCCACCTGCAAATTCAGTGGCCTGTTCCTCAACCTGTATGACCCCTTGCACACTAGAGAATTTGTCCTCCTTCCTTCCGCAAATCTGGTTGGGTAAATTGGAATTCGGCTCGGAAATTTCGGGCTTCCAAGATCTTGGCCTCAGCTGTTCATAAATTCGGCCTCCTCTAATCTTTCCCCTGAAATCACCTTGCTGCACAGTTTACTCTTCTCTTCAGTCTCTCTCAAGAAAATATTTCTCCCAAGCATTCGATGTCTTGATTGTGTGTCTTCGTCGTCTCCCTTAGGCTGCTTTTATAATTTCTTCTTAAGTTAAATCCCTAATCTCCAATCTCCAAAGTGATAGATGGCTAGGATTAATTCCTAAATTACTTAAGCAATTAAATTATTTATCATTAGAAATTTAAAGCAATAGGCAACATTGATTAATTAAATAATCAATGTGATTTTCCTAAGTTAGGAAAGAAAGCATGTTAATCACTTTCTCCTCATGAGCAACCACCTAAAGAGGATTTTGGACATCTTCTGCATGCTTGACACCTAGCCTATTGCAGAAGCACCTGTCTGAGTTATAAACATCAACATACAATTGTGGTTCTTCCCATTGCACCTTGACAAACCATTAGTAGCTTCATATAACATAATAGATTTCATTGTGTAACCATGTGGTGATTTTCAATATTCCATAACCTAACAAGGGTATTAAGGCATAAAGCACAAAAGATATATGTACACATCAAGTAGTAATCAAACCATGAGTAACGAAAATTCTAGATCATATCATCCATAGTGTGCCTATCAATTAACTGAATCATTTTTGTAATGTGGGTGCCCTCAAATACTAGTAACATATCAGTCAAATAAATTCAAAGCAAAAGAGGGCACAGCATTTTATACAGCGGAAATTGGCTGTAAATGTGCAAAATTGACAGATTTGTTAGTAATTAATATATTCTAGGAAAACAATGGTGTTACCATTTTTAGGTTCTGCATTTAGGTTCTGTCCTTTTGCTTGAATGTAGTTCTTGAGAGCAAGTTCAAGAGTTTGTGTTCTTTATGTCATCAACCCATCTCCCAATTTACTTTGAGATTCTCATTTGTCTCTTAAAGGGTTGCCCTAGTAAATAGTATGTGTTTCAACGAATTTGTCCATGTGGTTTTGATGACATCCTGCCATATATCAAATCAATGGAAGAACATTTTGATTGTTTAGATATTGTCGGTCACCCTAAAAAATTATATGCTATATGTCAATAAATATACTTGGTACATAAATAATGTTATCTTAATTGCTGCTTTGAGACAGATTTCATAAAAATAAAGTCTATCCATGAATTGTCCATCCTAACAAATTTCAAATAACTCGCATGATTTTTAGGGTTGGGTGGGTTTTATATGCAGTTTTTTTAAGAATTTTTCCACATTGGCTTCTCTCTTACTGAACTTCACTAGGGAGAACTGTTCAAGTGGTCTCCAATTACAAAAGAAACCTTCCAATAACTTAAGGATGCCTGTAGTTTCCACTCTTGTCCTTGTTAGTCCAGACTTTCAAAAACATTCGTCATGAGTGTGATGCATCTGGTTTTGGAATTGGAGTGGTTTAATCAGAAATTGTTATCCACGGACCTTTTGTGAGCAGCAAATTGAATGGCAAGGAAAAGAAAATGTCTACATATAGGAAGGAGATGCATGTAGTTTTCTATGCAATAAAGAATGAAAAGAGAGGATATTTATTTGGGATAAAATTCTTCATCAAAAATATCATTCAACCCTTGAGCATTTGTTGACACAAGTCACATAAATCGAATCACAAATCTAATGGATTGATAAACACTAGCTATTTGCTTGGAATTCTTATATAAGAAACAAAAGATAATGTTCTTACTGACACACCATTTAGAAAGAGATGAAACACCCTCCTTCAATGCTATTTTTGTTATTTAGACTACTTGTATTCAGATTTCAAGATTTGAATCAAGATTATAATAAGAAATCTCTCTTCAGAAGCCTTTTTTAGATGCTGAGAACATTAAGAAGGAACATGAACGGAATATAAAAAATGGCTCCAATGTTTTCAAGAAGCAGATATCTCTAAGCAAGAATTCTCCCTTCATTGCTCTTATTGAAGCTCGTTCTTTCCCAACTACTAGTGATTTAGGATCTAAGAGAGCTCAAAGAATTTCCGGAACATCATCTCTTGGAAAAGAAGAGATTTTGAGAAGCTTGTAGCTAAATGTGACACCTAGCCAAAACAATTTGAGGATGTTGCCTCTAATAGTGTCCTCTTTTAGATGCTGAGAACATTAAGAAGGAACATGAACGGAATATCAAAAATGGCTCCAATGTTTTCAAGAAGCAGATATCTCTAAGCAAGAATTCTCCCTTCATTGCTCTTATTGAAGCTCGTTCTTTCCCAACTACTAGTGATTTAGGATCTAAGAGAGCTCAAAGAATTTCCGGAACATCATCTCTTGGAAAAGAAGAGATTTTGAGAAGCTTGTAGCTAAATGTGACACCTAGCCAAAAAACAATTTGAGGATGTTGCCTCTAATAGTGTCCTCCTCAACAAATAATGGGAGGAAATATTTATGGACTTCGTTATGGATTTGGCAAATTCTAAGGTTAAGTATGCAATTTTGTAATAGCGGACATACTCAGTGCACCCATGAAATTCCCGTTTAAATTAGGCATGTTGCCTCTCAAATTGTTGACTTGTTTTCCCAGGATGTATATAAACTTCATTGCCTTCCTTTGAATTATTTATTGTAGAGATCCAAAATTCCTCGACAATTTATGGCAATAACTCTTAAGATTAGTAGATACTTTTGTTGACATGCACCCACTCTAAAATTGATGATGAAACATTAATGGTTGACAAGTCTTTGGAGGGCTACCGTTGGATCTATACAGTTGATAAGTAAAGTAAGCCAAATGGCTTGAACTTTTGGAGTATTGGTATAATGATAGAATATAAACTTACACGTGCTATAAAGTTACCTTAGTGACTTAGGTTATAAGATATGGTTTTTAGTTAGTATCACCATTTAGGGTTTTGGACAATAAGATCTCTTGAACTTTATATAAGGTAGGTGAATATTGTTGTAATGTGCTGAAGAATTTCCATAAAATAATATTGTGCTTGTGTCTTTCCATAATACAGTACTGTGCTTGTGTCTTTGATTATGTGCTTCGAGTCTTCGACATTTTAGAGATCTGGCTCATTTTGTAACATGTTATCAAAACTGTTGGTCAAGAGTATTGAATTTGAGGGCATGAGACATAGGGGAATTGTGTGACAGAGAGCCTCCATTTTCAGTGTAAGAGAGCCACCACCACCACATTTTTTGCCATTTGAAGCCAGGCACCTTAATATGGGGAGTTAAGCTGCTGCTTATCAAATAACAAAAAATGAAAAGAAGTGTTGCTCTCGAGGTAGAGAAAGCTACTGTCTAGGCATCATTTGAAGAGTTAGTGCACACCATATACAATTGTCATTTCTGTTTAGCTGTAATTTGAGAGCTAATGCGGTACTGTATATGGTCGTCATTTTGTTTGCATGAATTTGCACGTTAGAATTGTCGGTTGAAGTCACTACATGTTAATTGAATGCTGCCATGCCTATTAGATGCCAAAGGAGCCATGACATCAAAATGTT
>APFE030570025.1:0-14223 GCA_000404065.3 Pinus taeda
CAAACGGATAAGGAGCTGCCAACCAAGGTCCGGACCGGGTGGGTATCGCCCTTGTTGTCGACCCGATTTTCGGGGCTTAAACAGTTTCCCAAGAAGATTTAGTCAATTATAAGTTTGAAGAAGAGTTAAACCATTACAATTTGTCTTCAAATTCCTCTGAGAATGCTTATATTGGTTCTTTTGAAAAACATACTAGAGGCATGGGTTCCAAGATAATTTCCAAGATGGGCTATGAAGAAAAGGGCTTAGGAAAGCATGCACAAGGTATTGTTGAACTAGTAATGGTTGAGGAAAGGCCTAAGTATTTTGGTATTGGCTATGGACAGTCTTATGGAGAGAATTCCAAAGCTGCCATGAAGGCCATTGAAATAGCTCCAAGGAGGGCTTGAAATGCATAGTGTGAAGATTGCGTTCAGGAGGAATGTAATAGCTTGAAACATCACTTGCAGGATGCAGGTGTATATAAACACACACTTGAACCAGAGAGTTGTGGAAACTCTAACAACCTTGAAGAGATTGATGGTGTTCCAAAGGAGCCACTTCTTCATTTGCTTCACCTCCTCTTGAAGGCAATGAAGGTGAAAGGGGCAGGTATAAATCTTGTTCTAAACACATCCCTTTTGATTTTGTAAAGCATGGTAAATTTCCACACAAGCATGGGAAAATAATTGCATGTTCCTTTTTTGGTTTGGATAACCATCATGTTTCTAGATGTTGGAAGATAATGGCCACATACACGAAACTTTTGAAGGAAAAGAAGCAAAAAGCCAAAGGTCCATTGGACAAGGCAAATCATGTTGTCAAGAGGATGCACATGTGTTGCACTTACTGCCATAAGCAAGGGCATCTTGCTCAGAGGTTTTGGACTCTGAATCCAACAATGCTTCCACCAAAGCTGAAGAAAGTGGAAGATAAGATGGCAGAAATGGAAAGGAAGTTTCCATAAATAATGTGTTTCAAAATGATTCACATGTTGATGCTGATGTACAGATAAAAGAAAATCCTTTGAATGGGATTGGTAAGAAATGGTTAGAGTTATTTTCCAATTCAGGATTGCATGTCTATTGATGCATATATTTGCATTTCTTTGTTGATGAGATGCAAGTTGCATGTTTCTACCAAGATGGTGAGTGGAAAATATTGAGTGGGAGACTCACTTTGTTGCTGCAACATTATATTTCATTTCAGCTTCAAAAGTACAATGTGCTTAAGTGAAAGTTGAAGGATGAAATGCATGCACAAGCATGATGTGCATGAACACAGGGATGCTCATGTTCTCCATGTTTTGAACATGTATGTGTAATTAACTTGAAGGATTGATTGCTTTAAACACGGATGTATGTTGACTTGAAAGAAGTTAATTTGGCCTCCAAGATGGAGATATTGATGAAATGTTTTATCTTTTGAAAAGAGTCCTAATGGTCTTTTTCTACATGCTTGACTTGAAGAGTCATTTGTTTCTAAAGGCATGTTTTGTGGGCTTTTTATCTAGTCCATAATTTGTATGCAGATACAAGACATGGAGGTGTTCACAAGATGTGAAATCTGTTTCTTTTGTTGAAGCAATATTTTAGTCCATCAAGTAGTTGTCTGTATGCCTGCTGTTGTTAACAGTTGTTGTTGGCAACCTTTCAAACATGTACAAATGATTTTTCTGTGGAGCATATGAACTTCACATTTGTTTAAGGCATCTTGGATCAATGATCATGGTAGGGAAATTCAAACTACCTTCTGTAACCATTTTAGTAGAAGTTCTGCAGGAAGGCAAGGAGGAACATAGTTCTTCCCGGGAGGACTAGCCCATCCAAGAAGGAAAGTGGTCAGAAACTTTGGTTCAGAGGCACTATGCAAGGAAAGTGTAGGGAGGTTGAAAGAAGAGGGTTAGTCACTCTCATTTACTGTTTAGATCAGTATATCAGTCTTTTGGAGACCAAAATTTCTTTTAGTGGGAAGGCATGATCCAAAATGGATTTTGGATAGATTCCTAAGTCAAGGTGTTCCTCATAGAGGAAAAATGAATGTCCAAGGAAGTTCCTAGAACTAGCCCCATTGTAGAGATCATCTCATTTTGAATCTACTATAACTCGAATGGGAAAAAATAGACGTAGGATGCAAAAGTTATTGCAGAAATATGCCTTGTTCTTTGGGAAAAGAGGAAAAATTCCTTTAAAAATGGGCAAAAGACCATTATAAGGGAAAATTGCATTGCATGAAGCAAAGAGGAGAACTTAAGGTCGGGTGGAAGGCACCCCCAATTAGCGACCTCCAATGATCAAATCGGTGGGTCGAATCGCAGGCAAGTGGTGTATACCCAAGGCAAAGGTCACGGGCGATGAGATATTGTGATACGTCGATCACTGAAATCGGTCAATCGCTATTGGCAGTGGGCATGACACAAGGCAAAGGGGTGACCCCTGCACCGAGCGATGTTGTGATTGTGGATCGCAATCGGCGATGCCATGAGGCAAAGGTCAGACCCCGGGCCAAGCGATGTTGCGATCGCTGATATTAGCATCGGTGCATTGTGTCAATCTAGGCCACGCCATATGGCTCACCCTCGGTCCACGCTATATTGAAACTTGCGATACATAGTTGGACCCGATGGGTTCATGAATGAAAATATATAATATGTCAAGTCTGTCATAAGGTCCTCCATCAAGATTTTGCAATGTTTAATGTATTTTAAAAAATACAAAAGAAAACCACAGAAAATGCCTATGTGACTTGGGATGGCGATTTAAAAGGTGTACCTGATAAAAGATAAGGTGGAATTCATAATATTTGAAGTCCAAAAAAAGGGCAGATTGACGATTTTTCTTGTGTTTTACCATTTTTTCCTGTGTAAATAGAAAACGCTATTCTAGGGGATTTCAAAGCCCGAAGGTACTTTCCATTGTGGAACAGGTGGCCACCTCCCCTAAATATGTTATATAGTGATTGTTAATGCTCAGAAGAGGGATTCGAGTGGACAGAGGCCGAAAGCCAGAGAGCCCGAGAGAGAAAATGAACAAACAACATCGATTGGCTAAAAGCCACATAATGACACAAAAAGAAGATAATAAGCAGTGCTAAGACAGAAGCAAAAAAAAAGCGAAGCCAAAGCAGGATTCTCGGGCAATTGAAAGAGAGAGAACTCGATTGAGAAGAGGGAATGAAAACAAGCAACGCAGAAAGAAAAAGCTGAAGCACAGAGGAGCCAAGGGATTCACTTGAAGTTCAAGTGAAAGGCCACAGAGCTGTAAATTGCAGAGAGTCAAAGAAGCCAGAGCCAAAGAGCTAGAGTGAGAGTGAGAGCCAAGAGCCAGAGCCAAGAGCTAGAGCTTATAAAAGCACTTGCCATAATCGTATAGAGCCTAGTCAAGTTGACTAGAGCTCAAGGAGATGTAGCCCAAGAGTTTTGGGTGAACTCCAAGTTAAATTGTTGTCTTATGTGTTTTTTTTATTGTTGCATTATTTATTGTTATATGTATTTATATATCAGTTTCAGCACATTAATTTACAGCACCTGAACAATTTTAAACAAATACCAGCATACACCTTAATATTAAGCACTTATTAATTCCACATTGGTTAATCAATAAGACTTGGGAATATTTGAAGCTTTGGGAGTGGGATAGGTTCTTTTAAGTTGGACAAGAATCCTAAGTGCCCCATTTTTTGATCAAGCTAAGAGGTTGCACTTGAGGAAGGAGGCATCATTCAACAACTTCAAACATCCAAGGCAAGTTCTAATGAAGGGTGGAAGATGTAAGGAAGGGAAAAAGAATAAGGGCAAGGTGCAAGTGGGGTCTAGACCATAGCATCGAGCCGAGGAAGAAAGTAGAACTAAGTTTCGAGTGGCAGGTAGTAGGTAGGGAAAGTCTGCCCAACAAGCGAACCACTAAGGGCATCACTGCATGGTGGGGCATGTCTGCGCGACAAACAAACTGTGAAAGGGGTCAATGCATGGACGGGTGACCTTGCCCTAACTGGCTAGTTGTAGAAGGTTGAAAAAAATACAAGTGCGGGTCTCTGGTGTGGTGAATGCCGAGAGCTATGGGTCGAGACATGGAAGTTTGATGAGTTGTAGGAGTTGCAGACAAGTCACAAAATTGCAATGAGTTGCAAGAGCTATGAGTGACGTACGATCATAGAACTAACATGAATGAGTGTGGAGGGCGACCCGGGTGTGCTCGACGAGCTGTGGGCGACCCAACTCGGTAGTGGTGGGGGCTCCTATATGACAATTAGGGACTGTTGAATGGTGCAGGCTAAATTTTCGGGTTTTGACAGAATTGTAGAGGTAAAACCTAGGGTTCCCTCACAAAGGTTGTACTTGTATATTTACATGTAAAAGATTATTATTATCATTATTTGGCCAGACTCTAACTAGGGAGTTGTCCCTCCCATTAAACAAGATCGTATTCATTGTGCATATGTTTATAAATGATCATGATGGATGTATTTTTGTTGTGTTAAAAGGATGAATTCTTAGTAAAATTTGAAAAATAGTCTAAGCGTTGAATGTTTTGCATAGTGTGTACTTGACAATATTATTGAAAATAAATTGGGTAGCGTTGTTGCACCTGCCTTTGTACCGTTGAAAGGCTACCACCACGATAGGGTCGTGATAGATGGTATCAGAGGCCTGATTCAAAGAATGAGTTGAAGTTGATCCCATTGCACTTTGTGACAAAGATTAGAGCTTGATTCAGAGAATCGAGGTTTGCAGACTGAAGTGTTACTACTACACTTCGTGACAGGTTTAGCAAGGGTGAAGCATTGTGCTTGGGCCAAGCTAAACGACATTACATGGCAAGTTGGGAAAAATTCCAAGGGAGGTTGTTGCTTACATTATATAGGTTGAAGATGATGAAAGAAGAGAACCCATAGTTTCGAGTTGAACTTGAATTCTTGGAGAAAAATGTTGAAAACGAACGTCTTCAACTTGGTTGGGAAATGCCACAAGATGTAGTTGTAGATTGTGATTATGAATAAGAGGAAGTCGTGATGTATGAAGACGTTGCAGATGTGATGATGATGGAGGAAGAACTTGAGGAAATTCCAATAGCTCAAGTTGGACCAAGATCGTACATTTTGTAGATATTGATGAGTGAGGATACTCACATGGAGGAGCCTCATGATGAAGTAAGTACTACCTTTACTCGTGTTACATTGGTGATTTTGGAGTATGGGCCATATGCAGTGAAGTGAAAAAATAGTTTTCCAATGCAATGGACAATCTTATCATGGATGCCTATGATGACACCTTGTGTGGAGAAGCAAGGACCATTGACTATTGGAGAATTTGTTGGAGCAATTTGTGACCTCATGGAAGGGCATGAAAATTCTCATGACAATGGAGGAACATGATGATCATTACGAAGGATGGGTCATGCTTTAGCCATATGGATAATTGGATAAGTTCCCGGCATGAATCATGGACAGATTGGAGAAAGGGCACATACTTGAAGTTTTGATGATACTTGGGTGGACTTCTTCATGGTCGGGACCAAGAGGGAGTCTTGGTGGACCCTTTAGTGGGGGAGCTATGATGGAAGGGACTTCTGTGACATGTTGTGATATGACTTGATGATATATATGGTTTGAGTGTCTGAGGGAACTAGCCCTGATTAAGGACTTGCATGAGATGATGAATCTCGTGATGGGTCTATTTAGTTGGACAACATGGGTAGCTGGAGTGATGGACATTGAGTTGGATAGATGAAGCATGAGAGACACTATGCAGGGACATTATGCAGGTGCAGTTGTAGAGAAGTCACTTATGAACATCTAATAAGGAGTGCCAAAACAATGATGTTATGCAGATAGATTTGTTGATGTGACATGGAGACATTTTACTTATGAACCGATGGAGATGTTGTGCACTCTTGTACAACAATTCCATAGACTAGTTGGATTTGTGAGTAGTATATGAGAGCATTCCTACTACATGGAGAGTTGAGGCATATTGCAAGGATATTTGAGGCCAAGACAAGTATGCTTGCCGAGACGTTAGATGGAGGTGATCCATAGGAGTTCATGATGACTTGACATTGTTACAGCCATTGGAGACTTCATATTATAGTGGGCTTGGAGGATTTGATGCATTGAGGAGTGCAAGTCAATGGTGTATCTGAGTTTGATGTAGTATCGTGTTCATACATTTGAGCATGTTTATGGATGTGTTTGGGAGAGTGACTTGATGGGGATGATCGATATTAGACACTTTGGAGTTGATGGAGTTGCAACGATGATGCTACCTTGGCCTTTGGACCGTAGCATTGAGCCGTGGAAGAAAGTACAACCAAGTTTCGGGTGGCATGTCACAGGAGGGGAATGTCTGCCTCGCAGGAAAACCACTAAGGGCATCAAGGTATGGTGGGGCACGTCTGCCTCGCAGGAAAACCACTAAGGGCATCATGGCATGGTGGGGCACGTATGCCCGGTGAGGGAATGTGTATGGCATCGATGCGTAGATGGGTGACCCTGCCGGAATTAGCGAGTTGTTCAAAGTTTACAAAAACAAAAGTGCGGGTCTACAGTGCGATGAACGCCGAGAGATATGAGTAGAGACACGAAAGTGTGACGAGCTGCAGTAGTTGTAGAAGAGTCATGGAAGTGTGAAAAGATGCAAGAGCTGCGGGTGAGGCATGATCGTAGAACTAACACAAACGGGTCCAGAGGGTGACCGGGGTGGGTGCCTCCACATGACGAGCTGCGGCCGACCCAACCCGACAGGGGTGGACACTCCTGAATGACAGTTGGGCACTATTGAATAGTACAAACATTATTGTTCAGTTTTGATAGAATTGTAGAGGTGAAACCTGCGGTTCCCTCGCAAAGTCTGTACTTGTATATTTACTTGTAAAAGATTATTATTATCATTATTTGGGTAGACTCTAGCCAGACAGTTGCCCCTCCCATTAAAGAAGATTTTATCCTCTCTCCATATGTTTATAAATGATGATGATGAATGTATTTCCATTGTGTTAAAAAGATGAATGCTTAGTAAAAGTTGAAAAATATTCCAAGTGTTGAATGTTAGGCAGAGTTTGTACTTGAGAGTATTTGCGAAAATAAATCTGGTAGAGGTTCCACACCTGCCTATGTGTGGTTGAAAGACTACTGCCAAGATAGGGGCGTGAAGGATGGTATCAGAGGCCTGATCTAGTAAACAAGTTGAAGTTGATCCCATTGCACTTTGTGACAAACATCAGAGCTTGATTCAGAGAATCGAGGTTTGCGAACTGAAGTGTTATTACTAAACTTTGTGACAGGTTTAGCATGGGTGAAGCATTGTGCTTAGTTCATGCTGAACGACGAGGCATGGCAAGTTGGGAAAAAATCCAAGGGAGGCTCTTTGTCACCTTATACAGGTTGAAGCTGATGAAAGAAGAGAACCCACAGATTCGAGATGAACTTGAAGTCTTGGAGAAAATGGTTGAAAACATACTTTTTCGACTTGGTTGGGCAATGGAGCAGGATGTAGCTACAGATTGCAATGATAAAGAAGAGGAAGTCATGATTTATGGAGATGTTGTAGATGTCACAACGATGGAGGAAGAACTTGAGGAAATTCAAATTGCTCAAGTTGGACCAGGATCGTACATTTTGTAGACATTGATGGATGAGGACACTCACCTAGAGGAGCCTCATTATGAACTAAGTACTATTTTTACTGTTGTTTCATTGGAGTTTTTGGAGTATGGGCCATATGCACTGAAGGGAAAAAATAGTTTGTCGATGTGATGGACAATCGTATCATGGATGCCTAAGATGATACCTTGTGTTGAGAATCAAGGACCATTGACTGTTGGAGAACTTGTTGGAGGAATTTGTGACCTCATGGCAGGGAGTGAAAATGTTCGTGACAAGGGAAGAACATGATGATCATTGCGGAGGATGGGTCATGCATTAGCCATATGGAGAATTGGCTAAGTGTCCATCATGACTCATGGACAAATTGGAGAAAGGGCACACACATGAAGTTTTGATGATACTTGGGAGGACTTCCTCATGTTTGAGACCAAGAGGCGGTCTTTGTGGACCCTTTAGTCGGGGAGCTATGATGAAAGGAACTTATGTGACATGATGTGGTATGAATTGATGCTATATATGGTTTGAGTGACCGAGGGCACTAGACCTGATTGAGGACTTAGATGAGATGACCGATGATGTGATGGGTCTCCTTCATTGGAAAACATGAGTAGCTTGAGTCATGGACATCAAGTTGGATAGATGGAGCACGACAGACACTATGCAGGGGACATTATGTAGGTGCACTTGTAGAAATGTCACTTATGAACATCTAATGAAGAGTGCCAAAGCAGTGATGTTGTGCAGATGGATTTGTTCCTGTCACATGGAGACATTTTACTTATGAGCCAATGGAGATGTTGTGCAATCTTGTACAACAACGTCACAGACTGGTTGGATTTATGACCTATGAGAGCATTCCTACTACATGGAAAGCTGAGGCATCTTGCAGGGACATTTTAGGCCAAGACATGTATGCTTTCCAAGATGTTGGATGGAAATGATTCATAGGATTTGATGATAACTTGAGATTGTTGCAGCCATTAGAGAATTCATATTACAGTGGGCTTGGAGGATATAAAGAATTTTGGAGATGAGGTCAATGGTGTATCTAACTTTGATGTAGTATGGGGTGCATACCTTTGAGAAAATTTATGGGTGTCTTTGGGAGAGTGACTTGATGGGGATGATCAATATTAGACACTCTGGAGTTATGATCATGATGATGCCTTGGTGGAAACACTTGGGCATGGGTTGAGCCGCGACTTGACCACTTTTGATACATGGTGGCTGATTGGTTTCTAACCATGGGTAACACATGGATGATGAGGTAGGTGCATAGTTGTTTCTTTGGCAAACTTGAGGTATGGAATATTAAACATGTGATGGAGGTTGCTTCATGGACCTAGATTTGGCACATTCAGAGTGGGTTTGATGAGAGGATCTCCTCATTTTGAGGAGATGGATCTTACACATATATGGATGGTGATGTTGGGATAGATGCGATAGATTGACATGCAGCACATTAACACCAACTTCATGGGCAACATGTTACAAATGTGATGGAGGCCATTTCATGGACCTGAACATGTCTTACTTACATTTTGATGGATATGGGATGGATTCTTGATCAAGGTGATGTTGTGATAGGATGTTGACAGAAAAAACCAATGATGGCATGAGGTGGTGAATTCTCATGGTTTGAGCATGAAAGTTGGATTAGCTACCCATCTAGTTCGAGTCATGGGGGATATCAGTGTACGAAGTTATGTTAGAATTGGGATGGAGTATCATGGTAGCAGTTCACATGATGACGATACATGATGAGGATCAACACCATATGTTGCAGTGATATTATGTAGCTTGAGTTGGAGGGACCAACCCTCCATGAAGGGGCAACATGTGGAGATTTTGATAGATGTCATTGATGGTCATGGATTGAGGAGACTTTCCTATTCATGGAGACATGGACCTTTATGGTATGTGCGATGGCAAAGAAGAGATGGGCACCATGGACATTTTGGATGTTGGAGCTAGTGACACTTTGCGATGTTGTATGATGGTTTTTACAAGGACGACAACCGTTTAGAGTGGGGGAGTATGCCATGCTGATGAGTCATGCATGTGATGTGTGACGAGTTGGTGAGATGCACCCTCGGTTAAACGTGATGAGCTAGCGTGCAATGAGTCGGTGGGCGACAAGTCAGTCAGCGGATGAGTCGGTTGTAATGATATGAAACGATTGGACGAGTTTGCGTGCAATGAGCTAGGAAATAAGACAAAATTTTGCGAAGTATGGAACATTGTGATCGCGAGCTTATATGGTGGATGGTTGGGTAGGTGGTCTCGATGAGCCATTTTATGGGGGCAAGCCGACATGAAGATGGTGTGTGATGGAAAAATTGAGAGGTCATCTTAGGCACGCCGACCCACCTTCATACTTGAGGAAAGCGTATGAGTTAGGAGAATGCACTTGAGGAAGGAGGCATCATTCAACAAGTTCAACCATCGAAGGCGAGTAGTAGTGAAGTTTGGATGAGCTAAGGAAGGGCAAATGAAGAAGGGTAAGGTGTGATCAGGCTCTGGACCATACTGTCGAAACAAGGAAGAAAGAAAAACAAAGTTTTGGGTGGTAGATCACACGTGGGGCATGTTTGCTTAGTGGGTGAACCAATGAGCGCATCACTGCATGGTAGGGCACATTTGCCCGATGTGCAGACTATGGAGGGAGTCACTGCACGGAGGGGTGACCCTACTCGAAGTGGTGAGCTATGGATGGTTGACAAAATCAGAAGTGCAAGTCTTTAGTGCATGTATGCTAAGAGCTATGGGTTGAGACATGGAGGTATGATGAGTTGCAAGAGTTGCAGATGAGTCACGAAAGTGTGACGATGTGCGAGACTTGCGAGTGAGGTACAATCGCAGAATTGACATGAACGAGTGCATAGGGAAACTCGTGTAGGCGCCTCCACCCAATGAGCTGTGGGAAACCCTAAATGACACGAGTGGGTGCTTGTGAATGACAATTGGGCACTACTAAATAGTGCAGGCTGAATTGTTGGGTTTCGACATAATTGTAGAGGTGAAACTCAAGGTTCCCTCACAAAGCTTTTACTTGTATATTTACTTGTAAAATATTATTATTATCATTATTTGGCAAAACACTAATGAGGGAGTTGCCCCTCCCATTAAAGAAGATTGTATCCATTGTGCATATGTTTATAAATGGGTATGATTAATGCATTTCCACTGTGCTAAGAGGATGAATGCTTAGCAAAAGTTAAAAAATATTCTAAGGGTTGAATGTTAGGCGTAGTCAGTACTTAAGAGTATTGGTGAAAATAAATTGGGTAGCGGTGTTGCACGTGGGTATGTGTGGTTGAAAGACTACCGCAAGGATAGGGGCCTGACAAATATGGTTGCTCATAGTGAACATCTATTAATAAAATAAGAAGAATTATTTTATTTTATTATTTTAAATTTAAATTAATTTATATTTTAGATAGTTTTTTAATAATAAATATAGTACCCTAGTTTTGAAAATAAAAGCTTAATTAAAGTTAAAATCAAAAGAATAAAATATATATATATAAGACACACACACACACACACACACACACACACACACAAACAATAACAACTCTTAAAACTATATAATTATAAAATATAACTATGTATAACTATAAAACAAAAATATACATTATAGTCTATATATAAATAAATATATAATTTTCAATTTTAAGAATATAACAACATAAAATTGTCAACACTTTTTAACTATATATGTATATATTAACTATTGTAATGTAATATATTATAACATTACATATAGTTCTATAACTATTTATCATAACATGAGGTTATTTGACATTATATATAAAAGTTTATGTTTCAACAATGCATCATTGATAGATAAATTAAATCCATCATAAAAAGTGAATTTTTCTAGTGAATAAAAGCATTTAGACTCTATTCTAATTTGTACCATATTGTTTCATTATGTAGTGTGTTGTACATGAAACATTGTCTTCACATGCTTGTACCTAACACATTTCATGTGTCAAAGAAAAACATTAAGAACTTAAAATGTATTGTTGTACTTGGTTGGCACGAAATTTTATTAGGTTTTTAAATAGGTTTATTTCAAATTTTTATAGATATATTTACATATAGTTGCGCTATGAATGAAATTCATTATTTAGAAACAAGAAAACGTGTGATGGTAGATTTGATCGCTTCTTTCAATTGTGTTTACATGGAATTCAATGTACTTTGGTTGATAAATTATCAAAAAATGGACTCTAATGTTTAGGACTCCACGCTAGATTATTCTGCTTGAGTTTAGAAATGGTTTTTTTGTCCAAACAAAATATTGGATTAGTTTATATGTATTATACGTAATATGCTGAGGCATCCCATATATGTGCCTCAACTACATGCCATCATAGTGTGAGGGGTTTTTAAACATGGTCGGTCTCATGATAGATCACGTAGCCCACCAAGAGTTCATGTTCCCCTAGTAAATCCTACCTCCCATGTTAGTCAGAGTGTCATAGGCAATGTTTTTGTCTCTATTGATGACCATGCTTGTAAATCGAGTGGACCGTCTTAACCCATTCAGGTACATCTCCTACATTTTTAAATCCTATTTAAACTTTATGTGTTTATGTCTTTAAATTTTAAATTGTCTTCCATGGATGTGTTTGAATTTAATGTATATGTTATTATGCTTCAAGTTTGCTAATTATATATGTGTTAAATTATTTTTATGATTTACAGGTCATCAAAAAGTTGAAGCTGATGATCAGACTACAACATCGATCCCTCCATGAGATGAAGCAAAAAATTAGATAACATTAAGCGATATTATGAACAATTATACACGAATCGCAATAGAGATAAAGAATATCCCTACCAATTCATTGACCTGCCTTACATTGTCTTTGATGTTGGATAGCATGACTAGGTTGGTCGAGACATACCAGAGGTCAGGCCCACATAACCACATATTAAAGTTCATACATAGGTTTAGGACGCATGAAGTTAGAGGCCGAGATTCTTAGGAGGTGTTTAAAGAGGCGACCAAGGACATTGATGTTTGTGAGGAGTTTTTTGGCATCCCTCATGGTCACCTTGCTAGACATAAAAGTCCAATCCCACTAAAATATTTTAGTAATGTTAATACAACCCCTTTCATGTATGATAGATCCATTGGATCATGGGGAAATTTCCTCAACCATGACCATGTCGTAGTTTATTTTTCTAAACATTTACATGTAGAGTTTGTGTTACATTTGAGGCTAGATTACATTGATATGAGATATCATATTTATGGTACCAGCATGGGACATGCCTATGACTGCATGGGGACTTGTAGGGACCATGGGAATGTACCAACACCTCTAAGATTATTTCCATTGCTGTCTGGGAGCATCGTATTACATGGAGAGCTAGAGGAGTTGTCGCAACTCAATGGTGAGATGCAAGAGACTATTTTAGACAACATGCATTCATCATTGGTTAGAACACATGTTTCATTACATGGAGAGATTAGGACACAAGCACCACTTCCTCGAGATCCACCAGTGGCCTTAGATGATCATGCATTTCTTGCAATTTTATCCTTTGAGCATCTTTTGACACGGGCATATATGTGTCATGGTGTGATTTGTGAGATTTGGAGGGTGCATGACCCGCATGACACAAACCAAGTACATATATATACTAAACATTTGACTCTTATTGTAAAATCATTCATAATTATTTATATTAAAATTTCTAGTTTGTATTAGATTGCATAATTTATTCTAATAAGTTCATGATAACATGTAGATACATCTCAGATACATGGATGAGCATACGAGGTCATCTAAGGCGGAAGTTGATCATCCACGACATCCTCGACCAAAGCACATTCCCATGGATTCTCCACCACCTCCACCTCCACATTATATGTTCACTAATGTGGAGGAGAGTCACTATGCACAACCACATTTACCAATAATTGAGGTAAACTTATTTATTCCTAATATTTCATCATTTTTTTTTTTAAGTTACATAAATATACTAATTAATTTGCATACTAGTTATAATTTGTCTTTTCCATTATGTACATAGGCCCATATGTAGAGTGATGTTGATTCCATTGTTATGTGGAGACATGAGTGGGATTTTGTGTTTAGAGGCACTCATGATGTAGGTCCATTGATGTAGGCCCCAATTATTGAGGCATAAGTAGAGGAGCACCAAAACCAAATTCATAATCAGACCCACATCCTATCATACATGCATTTGGACTCAACTCTAGTTAGTAGATTCATGTATGTATGTTTAAAATAAAAAATTGTGGTTCATTATATTTATTTTCATATTTTTTATTTTTTACAAATAATGATTTAATTAGATTGAAATTGAATGTGTTATTTGGTAGTACTAGCTTATGGACACTTACCTTGCACTGTAGAACTCAAATAGGAGTTATGGTGGTACTTAGAGTATCATGGTTTGTATATTTTCAACCTAATTTCATAGGGAATATTCACATGTGTGATACATACTTTTTATATTTCCATACATGGACAGTTTATGAATGTACATCAAGGACATTATTGTAGTTTATGGATGCTTATTATTTCAATTTATGAATTTTCATGTGATATTTGTAATTTGTAAGCCCCACGGGGGTAGATGAGTTGGTAATCACAA
>APFE030570026.1:0-58071 GCA_000404065.3 Pinus taeda
TTCCTTCAATACGAAGGGTTTACCAGACTCCCTCTCAAAGGAAATGGTATCGATACCGGTCGCACTGTATCTACCATCATCGCCCATATCGATGTGCACTCCAAGATCTTTCTCGTCCAGATCAGAAAACAAATCTCGATCTCCTGTCATGTGAAAAGGCACACCACTGTCCAAGAACCATACTGATCCCATCACACTTGATACCAAGCATGCGATCAACAAAAAATCCAGCTCAAACTGCGAGGCTAAGGCCTCTCCCACTACAGTTCCAGGAAGTTGCTTATTTTTCTTCTTCTGCGGACAATTCGTGGCATAATGTCCGTTCTGGTGACAGTGAAAGCACTTCACCTTGGACAAGTCCTGCTTCTTGCCTTTTGCACCGGAATGAGAAGCTTTCTTGTTCTTCCCCTTCTTTGCTTTGGTAGCCAAAGCATAATTTTCTTCATCAGGTGACTTTGATGAAGATCCATCCCTGGTATTCTGCCTGATCTCCTCTTGCACAAGATCCGACCAAAGTCTCTCCCATCCTGACAATTTCTCCCGACCATTGACAGAGCCTTGATAGGAATGCCAACTCTTCGGAAGACCAAGTAGAGCCAAGCTCACTAAGTTCTCATCATAGACAGTCACCCCCACATTTCCCAGCTCATCCCGACGTTGGGTGAACTTCGTGAGATACTTGGGCATACTGTCACCTTTCTCACACTTTATGTTTCTAAGTTTATCCTTGAGCGCCAACTTCTTCTGGTCACTCTTGCTTTGGTATAGATCTGTCAACACTTTCCACATCAAGTATGGAGAAGCATTTCCATGAAGGCTGGACACAATGTGATCCCTCACGCCCTCCAATAGAATCCTTCGACACTTTACTGTCTTCTTTTGCCAATCCGCGACTTGAGCAGCATCAGTAGGTTTTGGGACATCCGCATATATGAACTCCTTCAACCCATTATCATCTAACACCGCCTCCATCCTATCCTTCCATGCAATATAGTTCAAGCTACCCTCAAGGGCATACTCCAATCGCAATCCGTTGAAAGACATTTCAACTTCGACACCAAGAAAACACTGGTGCAAATTCGAATTCCACCAGCTCAAAAACTCAACCGCTTTCGATCTAAAATCCGTGAGAACGAGGTATTTCTTGTACAGAGATCGACTGTATGGGCATTCACCGGATATCTCACCTTCCAAAAGAAGGATGAATCTAGAGGCTACCTGGCCGAATTATAGACTCTGCCTGAAGAAATAAAATGTAGTCACTTTCTGAATGATAGATATGATGATCAATCCTCGCTTTGATATCCCGTAGAACTTTTTCTATAAATCAACTAGCTCTGATACCATGTAGAAATTTTATGAATAGTATGACACTTATTCACAGAGATTATCCCGATTATACACTAATTACGGAATACATGCATAATACATAACCTCCTCTACGCTGATCATCAATTTAGCAGTATTAAGAAACATTCACATGCGCACATTGAAGCATCAATCACACATATCAACACAGTATGTACTCGGGGAAAGTGTAAAGCTCAAAACCCCCAACTATCTGTATATTATATTGATTAAGAACATGTAACAATATATAGTACAATACTCCTCACAAGAACTCAGTACTATCTCCACTTCTTACACACAAAATAGCTCAGATCTGAATCAATCATTGGCTCAAATCTCCTCTGCTGCTTGCCTGCCTCCACTGCGCAATCCTGCATGAGAATGGATGAGAATGGCTGAACCATTCACGTGTTTCCCTTGTGTAACACTATGAAATCCTCATTGGCAACTCAATCCCACTGATTGTGCAAATCACATGCACAACTATAGTCACAACTCACAGCTGTCTTGCCCTTTCACTCACCTCTAACACTTGTCTCCACTGAACTGTCCATGCACTGAGTTAACTGATGTATTATTCAGTTGCTTTATGAGTTAATAATTAGTGAATTAATTAATAACTAATTCACACCACTCATCACTTAGTCTATTGATCAGTTAGACTAAATACAACTAGTTCAACTAAGTCAAACTGAACACAACTCCATCAACTCCTGATCCAACTCCACAAGAACTCAATCACTGAAGTCCTAACTGAAGTCCTTCATGCAATAGCTCAAGTTAACCCATAAGAACCACGTATTTCCTTCTGGCAGCTGCATGTGCCACATCTGTAGCTCGAACTGAAGTGCTCCAAGAGAATAAGATAATGTTTATAGTCCAAATATTATTAAGAGCTAATAATATTCGACTGTTCTATTTTTAGCCCGGCAGTCTAAAAATAGACTCCGCCCATATGTCTAAAAATAGAGGTCCATCTATTTTTACCAACTTGACCAATCATCCACAAATAGCATCCTGCAACTCATAGACCATGATCCATATGTCTAAAAATAGACATAGCCTAAAAATAGACTTTGCGCCAAAAATAGCCTGCGGGCCCACTTAGTGAAGGCAACTTCTTTCCACTAAGCTCCATCATCTTGTTGCAATCTCAAGAGTGTTCTCGAATGCGAAGTCCATGTGCATTCGTGTAGGTTATTTAGCATATGCCCGTACCCATCTGGACAAATGCATGTGCAGATCATTCCGTTCGTCATACTTGTATTTTATATGCATCTGAGGCTTCGCAAAGCACATGCTCATCATTCTCCTGCATTTGTGCCAGTCCTAAAAGATTCCTTGGTGAGTGCGCCACCACCTCATGGGTTTCGCACGCAACACCCATTTCAAAGCCTCGAAATGTTGATGTTTCGACACTTCTCTTTCAAATCAATTCAGGAAAGCATCCACCTCACTTAATCCATCATACATAGGTAGATCCCTTAATTCTGTTGATACACAGCGAAACGATCTTGTCATCATGTTGCAGTTTAGCGTGGTTATCTCGTGTAACCAGTTCTGCCATCGCTCTATCTCTTCATTGGAATCCAACATATAGGAGCTTTCACGCTCCCATGAGATTCGTCCATCCACGATGGGATTTACGTAGTCTTGTTCTCGCGTGGTTATCTTGTAGATGCAATCTAAGTCGTCATCGCTTTCATAGTTAGGCACTGGCTCTATGTAGTTTGATCCTTTTGCAAGGTTCAACTACTACATGCAGAGACTTTTTTTCAAAAATCATCTTGCGCTTCTTCAGATTTATCACCCCGTTCATGTTAGTGGCCCAATCTATTCCTAATAGCACAAGGTAGGGATTGATGTCATCAACAATATCTATCACTTCAAAATATGCCAGCACACTTTCTCCTTCAATATCCACAGCGATTCCCTACAATCTTCCCATAGGTAGGATCTTTTGTTGGTTCAGCATTCGCAGTTGGATAGGAGACTGTTGTAGCGTAGGCCTTCCCATGCGCTCCCATGTCTGCTTCAGCCGAATGTTCGCATCCGATCCTAAATCCAGAATCACTTGGTCCATCTTGTATTCTCCAATCTGCATGGTCAATCTCATTTCTCTTCCCGTCCTTGTCATATGCTTTCCAATCTTCTGGACTACGTGCGGTTCTCCTGGCGCGGTCCCAATGCATCTATTTATGAGTTCCTGCAATCCCTTTACAACCTTGCTATCGCATAGAAAATTCATGCATGTTTCCAGGAATGTCATGAGCATCGATGGGTCCATTTATGGCTCCGACCTATCTTTGCTTCCTGAAGTGGAGGCATCAATGAAGCTCTTTCTGGCTTCCATGACGGGTTCCTTAGTGCACTCCAAATCAAACTCTGGTTCTTTCGTCGGAGCCTTGCGAACCCCAGTACTATGTTTAGGCTGCTTGCCTTTATCATCTCTTGTCGTAATTCCACTTCAGAGCAAAATGTTCATGTTGGGGTCTTCCTCGCGCGGCTCAGACCTCATCATTTGCAGGTTCTAAGTCGGGGGAGGTTGGAGCGCTCCCTTATCACGTAGCCGCACTATTAGTGTGGGACAATCCTCCATCTCATGATCAAACAATGTACAATACAAACATGAGGGGTGTGTTGGATTCTTACAATCATGGGCATAATGTCCTGGCCCCCCACAATTGTATCATATCAGCTGTCCATGACCTCTTCTAGGTCCTCCTCCACCTCGGCCTCGTCCGCGCCCCTGAAATCCGGTTTGCGCCATCCCTTCGTTCTAGTCAAGGGGTCGCGTTTCGGCCTGAACTCTATAGGTGGGAGCCCTATCCATCATTAGTTCATAGCTTCTACAGGTGCGCTCGTCATGTCCCACTGATCTACAAAAATTATAGAACAACTGTTGCGAATTCTGTGTGTAATTCTGTAATAAATGGCAGTTGTGCGTAGCATGCTTTCCTCTTCTTTGAAAAATCGTGCACCACAACGCAGGCGCCGCCCTAGGTCCTGCTTGGGCCTCCAGTCTTAATTGCATTAGCCCTCCTCCCACGAGGTAATTCACGAACACTGGGCAGTGGTCCTTGTCATGTCCCTGACCCTTACACTTTACGCACCATACCTCTTTGTGCACTTCCGGGCGAGCCGTCTTGTCCTGTTTTAGACTCTACATCTCAAGGAAAAAGTTTTTCAATTGTGAATGGATCTGCTGAACTCCCAAGTTAGAATCTTGTATCGAGGTTTCATGTAGCCTCATCACGATCTCCAAGGTTTCAGCCTGAGTTCTTAGCCTCTGTTGTGATAGCGCATTCCTTAAATGCAGCGTTAGCAATGCTATAAACCATTCACAGTGTTGTCCATCCATCAAAGTCATATTAGCTTCACGAATTGTGCACTTCAGTCTCTGATCCAACTCCCAGGCAGTCTCGCCTGGTAGCATCATGATCTCCTTGAACGCAATGATCAATTGCACCTCTGATTTCGGCCTGCTAAATTCTCTATTCAACACAATTTGGATGTCTGCGATCCTCGCATTCAGATTGTCATTAGAATGCTTAATATACCAGGTCAGTGCGCGACCTTGTATAGCGCTGACCAACATTTCTTTCTTTATATTTTCATCTGTAACTCTCTGCGCTTCCCATACAACTTTTATCACGAACCAAAACTGGTTTGGATCTTCATTTCTAACTCCCTTGAACACCAACGACTTTATCGCGCTTGCATATTGACTCGCAGTGGTGGCGGAGGTAGTATGGGAAAATATGGGGGTGAAGACGGTGAAACTGGAAATGGTGTGTGTGGTATGCATAGAATCCTCTACCTTATCAAATTGATCGCATTTCTTGGTGAGACCTTCGTGAGCTCTTCCTTGTCCCCTCGTGGAGGTGAAATCAAGGGGCTAGTTTCTAGTTCTGCACTACCTTCGTTTCTATAAATTCTCCCACTTGCGGTCCTTTGAGGAAGCGTCACTATACCTCGCTATAGCTGATTGAAGTATCTACTGTGAACTCAGTAATGAATCCTCCTATAATTTGATCGAGCCAGTGATCAACAAAGCGTGCGACCTTATCCTCCGATGCTTCCAATCTGCGCACCAATTCTGGAGTCCACACAATAGGATTATCAAGTTTCCACCTTCCTTTTCTATCTGCTAGCTTCGCAATCCATTCGTACAACTCAGTAGGGAAAGATGTAAAGAAAATTTCATGGATTTCCATGTACAGGTAGCAGTCTAACCACTTTTCCTTTGATAGTCACAGATTCCTGTTCTCATGCGCCGCAAAGTTGTGAATCTTCCTACCCAACCAATCTTCAATTCCTTTCTTAGTTGGATTCTAGTGATACGACATTAGACATCTTTATGAAGATCCCAGTCTCAGCAACGAAACCATTTGTTGGCTTGTTGGGGCCTGACCCAAGTTCAGATTTAATTAGCTAAACAAATCCCTATATTACTGGCCCTTTCGGCAACAGTCCACGGAGCGCGGACTAAGGTCTCACCCGAAGTAGTATGGGGGGGTGCTGGAGCTAGGTTTTTGCACCCTTGAGATGTCTGAGGGGTTGATTTGGTCCAATTATGAATACCTTTGCACATGTTACTTCGCACACTTTCCTGACCTGCGAGGCCTTCACGCCCTATTATATTCGCCTTCGTGCAACCCTAACTCATGGTCGTGGGGATTTCGCGGTGCTGGAGCAACACTCTACACTATTTCCCCAAGTCACACCCAATATCTTACTTATCTTCTTATAATAGTTAGTTATCTTTACGTAAACATATGTCTTATTTATTCAACACATTCATATGAGTTCGTGCAGAAAATAAACGGTAAACTTGTAATTCAGACCCAATATACTTCAATGCATAAAAAGGAAAAGATACACGGAAATATGGTAAAACTTCTCTTTTATTAATTATCCCAACGGTTACAAACTTGACCTGCCCTGTGCACTCAACTATAGACTACAAGGCCTTTGCGCACTTAGCTGTAGAGCCTTCTCCTACATTACGACCCAAAGACACAACTCTACACTTCAACTCACTACTTCAACAATTCCTTAGATTCATCCATGCTTCATTAGATTCTTTCTAGACTCAGAGCCTCACTCTATTTATACAATCCCATGGTCCGCGGACCATGGGTAGATCTGGGTAGATCTTTCAAACCGATATTACATTACAAAAACAAGGGTGGACAACCCTATGACTCTATTATGACTTCGCGCTCCGCGCCCACAATTCGTGGAGTCTTTACAATGGGCTTATTCAAAACTTGGGCTTTAAGCCCCAAAAAATTGCTTGGGGGGATCCCACGCCCAACAACTAATGAGGAGGGGGGTGAATTAATATAAGGCAATTTCATACTTATTTAAACATTCATGAATCATAACCAAAAAATCTCACACATGGAACACAAGAAATAAATGAAAACTTCTTTATAGCAAATCTTTGTAGGTACCAGCCTACAAGAGACACCAATCCCCTTTGTTGTAATATTTGTAGGCACCAACCCACAAATGATTCATATTGGATCATTATATTATTTTTTATCCATATTAATGCTTTTAGAGTGGAAAAAGTGGAGGAATTAGCTCACAGGACCTTTTTTACTGGTGGATTACGTTTAAAACATTCCAAAAGTAGTTTTAGGCATCGAACATATTTTTGTTGTACCCCTAACACAATTATACACATAGATACCTTTCCAACATTGCAAGAATCGTCCCAACCAGAGTTTGTATGTAAAATTTATGTCACTCAGAAGTTGACCTTCCTATTTTGATCACCATGATTTAAGAGGATGCCACATTAGCCCCCATTATTCATGGAGAAGGGGCTAAGCATGTGATCACGAAAAAAATACTCTAGAAGAGTCAATATTGTAACTCTAGTTAAGATTTGAAGTATTTAAAATTAATCACTAGTAGGCTATTAGGTTGTGTTATGACTGGGCCACTCAGAGGAAAAGGGGCTCCATTCTGTTTGAGTGAATTTTGTTCCATAGATCAACAGATTAGCCAAGAGGGGATAGGGAGAGAGTGAACATAGAGGGTTTATGCATTGTAGTAATCCATGGTCCACAAGTTTTAGTTATTTTCACTTGCATCCATTTTCCATTCAGTGGAAGAGAGTAGAACAACCTCACCTCCCAACTAGGTTTTCTTCCAAATGGGTTGCCTAGGTTATATCTTGTGGCAATTGTGGTTTATTTGTTTTATTTTATTATTCTATATTTTCTAGATATTATATCTATTGCATGCATAAGCATAACACATTAATTAATGAATTCATATATCTAAGGAGAAATTAACACCCATATTGTAGATTTCAGATTTTAATTATAATTTCATTAGATCTATTGTGATGAACTATCTAGTGGAATATCCATGGAAGTTTACGAATCGTATTGGCATCAAAGTAGGTTTCCTTGGGTATATTTTGGGGATTTGTAGGGGATCCAGATCAATTAAGCCAAAAGTAATAAAATCTTGACCATGGATGACAAAGATGTTAATAACCCTCAAGATCCATAGAGGCGAGGTTTTCATTGTTGGAAACACAAGTCGTAGATATAAACCGTAATGTGAGCCTCTTCATGACGGCCTTAACTAATATGATCTACTTATCTGGAGAAGATGGAGGTTCTAACATAGAACTGGATGGGAGGGGAAATTGACATATTGAGAATAAGAAAAGAAGGAATCTAAGAAATAACATGAAAAGGATCAACACAGTTCAAGTGTTGTGAACCATTCACAACCCCTATTAAAAATGGAAGCGAAGGTTGACATCAAGATGTATCAAAGTGATATTTATGCTTTGAAGTTAAATAAATGGTTGAAACAATTATAAGTCTAGTTTAGTGTCCATCAAATAGAGGAAGAATAGAATATTTCCTTTGCTCGGTTGAAATTAGAAGGCCATGCCATTACCTAGTGGGAAAGCCACATGAAGAACTTTAGGTTAGAGGGAGATAATTTAGTGACTAAGTGGGAGGATTCAAAAACCCTCATAAAGTCACAATTTTACCCTATCGAGTGTGTAGAGGACTAGTGGATTTGGTGGCATTACTTCAAGCAAAAGTAGGGACAAAGTGAACACGAGTACACCATAGAATTTAGAAATATGACCATAATGTTAGGTATCTCCCCAAAGAACCCATATGTAATCCTAAAGCATATGAGGGGTCTACATAGCCATTTTAAAAATAAGTGATGTTATTCAAACCTAGATCAATGGATGCGGCTTGTGTACATGCATAATACCTAGAGGACATATGCTAGAAAAAAGGGAGATCAAGTGGGTCAAAGAAAAAGGAGAACCATGAAGCTTATAAGGAGGGGAAGAAGAAGTGGAAATTACAAAAATAAATTAGCCACAATACACCATTACAAAGATCCCAACAACGACTACAACCCCCATAACATTTGACAGTTATACAAAGGAGAAGTGTTGGAAGTTGCATATAGAGCTCAACCCAAGGAAAAAAAAGATACTAAGAAGAAAAATCTCATGGCCACAGAATAATCACGTGGAAATAAACTTAGACACGGATGAGAAGATTGTCTGTATATCAGTGAAAAATGGGGTGAATCTAAGTAGTTGAATCTTCCATATTAATGTATGGGTTAAGAAGACAAAAATTGATGCCTTGTTCAACGCAGGATCATAGGAAAACCTCATCGCAATAGATCTAATCAACAAATTGGGATTTTAAGTTCATGATCATCCAAGCTCATAGCTATTGGGATGGGTAAATAAGCATACAAAAATAAAGGTAACTAAATAGTGCCTAATTATGTTTTCCACTAGTGTTGATTTTATTGATGAAGTAGAACTAGATACAGTTCCCCTTGATGCATGTGAAGGGGTGTTTGGAAGTCCCTATATCAACATGTGGGATGAAATTTTCATGCAAAGAGCCAACTAGTACCACCTCATCTAGGATGGAAAATCCTTCATCATCAATGCTTATAAGGGAAAGTCCAAAATTTCACTATAAGTGTTAACCAAGCCAAAAAATTGATCAATTCTAGCAAGAAGTATGTTTTACTACTTTTAAGAGAAAATCAGTTTGTAGAAGAGTTAGTGAGAGAAAATTCATCCTTGGTGTTGTACCTATTTCTTGTAGGTGGTTCTTGGCTACGAAACTACAACGAGAAACCAACTTGACCAGTCTTTAGGTTCAAGTTGGCCCTTGAACCAGAGGGGGATCCCTCAAATATCACAAGGTCTTTTTTAATGATGTTCACTGTCAGTCGACAACAACCTATGGAGCACAATGGACATATACATAATTGATTGTGGGTGGTTGTTGATGATTACACAATCTCTATCCATGAATAAATCCCTCTCTTGCAGAGTCCTTGGTCAAAGTGCCAACATTCAATTTGACATAATAACATGATTTTTAAAGAATTTGAAAGAAGAATATAAGAAAATTCATGATAATTAAGAAGTCATACTGAATACTTAATCAACCAGACATAGTGGATGTGTATAGAATATTTCTACAACCAAACAAAACACATTTAAGAGATGACATAAGGCAACAATTAACAAATGTAGAGGAATTAACTAAGACAACTAGTTCAATTAATTAATCTCTTTAAATGATTATAATAGTTAGGGTCAGTTAGTTTCTAGTTGTTGAATGTCTTCGAATCCATAATTTTGCTGTCATGGAATAAGTCGAACTCACAAACATTTTTACTGTCATGAGTTCGATCGATCATTGTCTAAAAATCACAATGAATCTGGTCGTCAAAGTTTTTGGTTGATAACATGAATTGGTGTCGAGTCTTTGGGAGTCATCATCACAAATTTTTGGGTCATGGTATATATTGTAAAAGTGAAGGTTTGTTAAAGTTTTCATTTGAAAATCAACTACAGTCAAGGGTCTGTTGTTCAAAGCAGCATGGTTTTTGGGATACTACACTTCTTTTCCTCTACTAACATTCCTCACTTTATCTATCCCCCTATTCTACCTTTTAATCCCACCTATTCCCTCATCCCTCATTCATACAATTTTTGTATTTCCTATCCTACTCTAAGCCTAATCTCCTTTAAAAAACCATCATGGCACGTCATGTATGAATACTACCCATTTACCCTAAGTCTCCATCCCCTCTATCACCTAATGGTCATCATTTAAAATCACACTCGCGTGTCTCACACTCACCTCCACTACCCAATAGTCATATCATACTTATGATTCAAATCATTACATAAATCATCATACCGTTATACGCATGACTTACATCACTCAACCATAATGCCAAATTTTGAATTAAAATTGTATTCCGCCATTCCATCTCCATCATTGCATGTGAAATTGTTTTCCAAGATCGATTAAGTGTTTGTGGTTTAAATTTGAGGATGGTTCACAGTTTACCTGGGCCTAAGATCAGAACACATCACCATTAGCAGTTACAAAGAAACACATGATGCAAAGGAGCTATGCAGCTGCACACAGAGTGTTGTGCAATGTCTTCCCAGTGGTCACCTCAGGATGGACATGGTTTAAGCTTGTTTTTTGGAGGTAGGTTCATGTCACCCAATTCTCCGGTTGTGTTTTGCTACCCAATTCAAGTCTTGGTGAGCTGTAATCAAGTTGTGTTATAAAGTTTTTACACACATCCTGTCTGCTATGCACATAGTCACTTTTAATCTTAGAGTCAAGGTTATGTACAAATGTTGGTTTATTTTGAATGCTATGTAGTCAGGGCGATTGTTAGTAAAGATAATAAATCTTGCCACTCACCCTCCAAATTGATAGAAAACCCTGTGAGCACTGCACAATACCCCTGTTTGTTGAATTTTGGTTGCTTTCACGAAAAGTGAAATCTCTCGCCTCTATTTGTGTACACGTAGTCTGTTATAGAAGGGAAAATTTCCAAGTGTTTTTAGGTCAAATGGCTCCCACTACAAGTAAAAAGGAAGGGGATATTGTGCGTACAAAGCCTCAAACTTTGGCCCTAGTTAATTCTTCCCCATCCATTAGGGTTGATTTTGAGAATGTTGGGTGCATTCCATTTTTTCAAAAGGTCTAGAAGGTAGGTCATCACACTTGGCTAGCTAGCCTGTTTGCTATGAAATCTGAGAATGACAGGGTCAAATTGGGATATTTGGGGATAATGGTCACAAAAAAACTTATTTTCGATGTTACAGGGCTTTCTATAGCTGGGGAGAAGCGGTTTAAAGGGGATGATATGGATGTCTCAGCCTTTAAGGATTTTGTCAAACCTGAGTTTAGCAACAAATTTGCCACAACATTCCTAGCTATATATCTTCAAGACCATTATAATGAGTTGCTGAAGGTTATACAAATATCCTTCACATGTGAAGGTAGATTTAGCCAGGTTTACCAATACCACCTAAGACTCTTGTTGCATTTCACAAATAAGAAGCCCATGATTTTTTTTTTCTTGCTCAAGAGTTTGGAAAGAATGGAAGGGAAGGTTCAACTCCAAAAGGATAATCACATGTCAAGTTTGTTTCATTTTTCCCTTATCAAAATTATTATTAAGTTTGTAATGGATAAAGGTTCATTGGTCTGATATTCTGTCTAGTCTTGGTATATCGCCTAAGACATAATCTTCATTAATCAAAATTTGTGAAGAAAAACAAGAAGCTTATGGAACACATGAAGAAAAAGTAACTCAGATAGTGGAAGAGGAAAAGATAGGTGAGGAAATAAGTGAACAACCTAGCAAGAAACCTAAAGGAAAACCTGGAAAGAAGTTGAGTAATGGATAAAGCAAAAGGGTAAGGAGAAAGACCAAAAGCCAAAGGTTCATGTGGCACCATCCCCAACAATGAAGATTTCAATGAAAATGGAGGAAAAAATCAAGGATGAACTGTTTGTGCTAAGCCCTACAACTAGGTTGAAAGTTAAGAAAGGTATGGAGGAGTCAACTCCTCAAATAACTGTTAAGGTCTCAGAGGACAAACAAGAAAAGGAAGTTGAGGAGATTGAAGTAATGTAATTTACAGAAGAGCACCAATCTAGGTGGATGTTGATGGCCACCCACCTATCCCGCTTGGACCCCCACAACTGTCTCTTTCAGTTTTTAGTTTCCTTATTCATAGCACAATTTACTATTTTTAGTAGATTTTTGGGTCTTGAACTTTCAGAGCCATTTTGAGGCCCTAAACGGCATTTTTTGGGAAATTTGGGAGAAATATGGGTCCATTGACCGATTCTTTTATTCTAAAAGTTGTAGTCCTCTGATAGATCTCTCTAGCGAGCTATTGTGTGTGTCAAACGAAGATCGTATGCCAAAGTTATGACCCCGGGAAGTTGATGTACCGATTTACCTGAAACGGGGCCCATAGTTTGGCGTTTCATCTCCTAGGGTTAGGTTTTTGGATGTTTAGGGTTTTCCATTGTTTCTCAATAATAAATAGGCCTTTGAGCCTCATTGTAACACATTTCAGAGGCATGTAGCCGCCACATCTCTTCTCATAGATAAGCTACCATCGCCCAAGCTGGTTTATTTCCATTTCTGTTTGTAAACATATTTCAATATTTTACATTAATGAAATGAAGCATTATTGCTACTACATCTTTGCATCTCTGTATTCATGGTTATTTCTGTCTGTTATTGCATTCCTGTATAAATCTGGATCAGTGGTATTAGAGTAGTTTGCTCTTTCTCTATTTTTCTTTGCATGTCCCCAACGAGGTCGTGATATAAGGAGTTAGGGCCTGAACTGGTCGAACCTTTGCAAGACCAGCTTTGCAAATCCCGACAACTTCCCGTGGTAGATGAAAGAAATACGAGGGGGTAGGAGATCCTATCAAAATCTTGCTTGAAGAGGCCCTCGAGGGACAAAGGAACGCGATGATGGACAAGTTTGCCCAGATCGTTCAGCGACTACCCAGAGGTGACGCATCGACTTCCAACAACTACTCTATAAACGCCACACCCTTTAAGGTACAAGTTAATTTTGAAATCCCCATATTTGAGGGTCAAATAGATGCATATGTTGTAGATAAATGGTTAAATCTACTAGAAGGGTATTTTTCTATTCATGATTTTTCCAGCCAGGAAAATATTATTTTCGCTCTTCTCGAAGCAACCCCCCATGTCAAGGACTGGTGGGAAACCTACTGCGAGCAGAAGGATGAATGTATGAACTCACTGTTTTCAGCTGCTCCCACTTGGAATTCATTCCGGGACACCATTAAGGAGCAGTATTACCCTGTCAAGAGCTATGAGGACAAATACATCAAGTGGACCATGCTGCGGTAGGAAAGGAACTAAGATGTGTCGGAGTTCACAAACATTTTCTATACCCTTCGTACATAGTTGGGTATCAAGGATTCTGAGCTGCATTTGGTACTCAAATATTGCGGCTACCTACATAGGTACATCTAGGATGAGATGGAGTTCCTGAACATCTCCTCGCTCGGCATGATGTACGGATACGCTGTCAAAATCGAGCAGAAGTTGAAACAAAAGAAGTGATACTTTGGATCTGCAAATCTGAAGACCAAAGGACAAAGCCAAGGTGGGGTGACCCAAGACAAGCTGTCGAATTTGCAAGAAAATAACAACACCACGGAGTCGAAGAAGGACACAGGAAAGTGGTGTGAGTTCCATAAGAGTCCCACTCATAACACAAATGAGTGTTGGACCAAGCAGTCACTGGTGGCTGAGTTGAAGGCTTCAGAATCAGACACTATTCCAACCCTAAGACAGAACTCGACAAGGGGAATGACAAAGGGAAGCAGATCATTGATGTGGAGCCCATCGCCACTGTTTCCACCGCCAAGATCCAGAAGAATGAGCCCGAAGATCTAGAGGAGGGGGAGCATCTTTTCCACTCACAAATGTGGGTGAAGGGTTCACCGCTACAATTCATTGTTGACAGTGGGAGCCAAAAGAACCTCATTTCAGCAGAGGTCGTGAAGCGGTTGGGACTAAAACCATACCACACCTGCAACCATATAGCATTGGGTGGCTTCACCAAGGATGAGATCTCCGAGTTTGCTAGCAATGCCACCTTCCCTACAACATCAAACCCTTTACAGATGAGGTATTGTGTGACGTTGCACCTCTGGATGTTTGTGATGTATTATTAGGCCAGCCATACTTGTGGAGGCGACATGCTGGGTATGAGTCAAGGCCTCACATTGTTATTATTTCTTTGTGTAATTCATTATATAGGATACCGGAGGTAGCCCCACCTACTACCGACTCTTTGATCACTGTTAAGAATTGCAATAAGCTCATCTCCTAGACTAGGAAATTCATTTTTTGTTTGGTTCGCTCCCAAAGTAAGGGGAAGATTGTCACCACATCCATGACCCCCGTGAAGGGTTCCTCCACGTAGCAGAAACAACAAAGGAATACAGTCATGAAAGAACATAGGAACATCTTCTCCTCACCCATAGGGGTATAGTTGCACTATCAGGTCAAGAATTCATTCAATCTAACTCCCAGAGCACCTCTACCCAACAGGCCGATATATCACCGCTCCATTCTGAAAAATGACAAGTACAAGAAGTGACATGGTACTTACGCTAGTACCAAGGCTATGGGGAACAATGCTTTGGAGCACATCATTCCCCCATTCCTTCACTTGCACCGAGTTTTCAATATGGATTGCCCTCTACCATGCTTCCACCGTTATTGGACACATCAGAGATTGCAGAACAAGTCACCAGGGACCAAGTTTAATAGATGGAGGAACTCAATGCAATGGGGACCATTGCTTCCTAAGGGGGTAGGAATGATCTAGGTGGATGTTGGTGGCCACCCACCTATCCCACTTGGACCCCCACAATTGTCTCTTTCAGTTTTTCAGTTTCCTTATTCATAGCACAATTTACTATTTTTAGCAGTTTTTCGGGTCCTAAACTTCCGGAGCTATTTTGATGCCCTAAACGACGTTTTTTGGGAAATGTGGGAGCAACATTGGTCCATGGACCGATGTTTCTCTTCCCAAAGTTTTAGTACTCGGATAGATCTTTCTAATGAGCTATTGTGCGCATCAAACGAAGATCATATTCCAAAGTGACGACCCCGGGAAGTTGATGTACCAATTTACTTGAAACGGGGCCCATAGTTTGGCATTTCATCTCCTAGGGTTAGGTTTTTGGATGTTTAGGGTTTTCCATTGTTTCTCAACAATAAATAGGGCTTTGAGCCTCATTGTAACACAGTTCAGAAGCATGCAGCCGCCACGTCTCTTCTTAGAGATAAGCTACCATCGCCCTAGCTGGTTTATTTCCATTTCTGTTTGTAAGCATATTTCAGTATTTTACATTAATGAAATGAAGCATTATTTATGTTGCATCTCTGTATTCATGGTTATTTCTGTATGTTATTGCATTCTTGTATAAATCTAGGTGAAGCACCCTAAGATGGAAAAAACAAAAGAGGCACTTGCTAAGTACTACTTGAAGATAACAATTTTGAAAAGGAAAAACAGAGAGTTGAGAAAAAGAACACAACAAGCAACCAAAGAAAAGGAAAGGCCAAGGTCTAAGGTTCAACTTGAATCAAAACCTCCCCAACCAATGCCTACTAAAGAAAAAGACCCTCCTCCTAAACTCACGAAAGGCAAAGCATCCACTAGCAAAGCATCCAACAAGAGGAAAAGGAGGTAAAAATTGTTTGTCTAAAATTTTGCAATTTTGTTCATGAGTGAAGGTTGCTTATTCTGCATAGGAGGGGTCCATTTTTGTTTACAAGCTGGATATGGTGTTTTTTTGACATTTTGGGATGGTTCTGGGTGTATGAAGGGTCCTACAATACTGTGGTTTTGTTTCATGAAGTCTAATGGTGTGAAGAAGGTAGGATGCCTATTTGAAATTCAGTTACGCAGCTGATGTGCAACTGTTGCACACATGTTGTTACAAGCTCTTGGAGACTTCCATCTGTCATAAAGATGAGTGGATGGATGTGTAGTGGATTTGGGAGCCAGGTCAGATCGACAATCAACAGCGAGGTGTCAAATTTTGAAGGAAAACATAGCAGTGCAACATGCTACCTAGCCAATGTGCAACTGTCCTTGTTCCTTGCCAGTGTTCTACTTTTCTGTTTTTGTTATGCAATGGATATTTTTCGATGATTTAGACAATTGTTAGGACACTTTGTATTTAGAATAGTGATAATGATCATGATATTTTTTTTTAATCATTTAAGGAAAAGTACTATAAACAACATTAAGTTTCCTCTTTTTTAGTTTGGTTTGATCCACTTCTTAGATCGAGGGTGCACTTCATCTAGACATATTTTGATTTCCTAGTGTATGTCTATTTAAGATGGAAAACTGGAATGATAATAGGTTTGATAGTATTGCGAACTAGTTTTTAGAGACTTGTGTACTATTATCTAGTTTTTAATGAATAAAGGTGTTTTGTACTCAGTGTTCAAGTGGATATTCACAGAGATACTTATGGTACTGTGCTTCAGATTTGTTCCTTCTTGTGATAATTATATTTTTATATTTCTTTTATAGGCTTTCATCTTATGGTATCTTGATTCAGCTGTGTTAGAATTTAGTCTTGTATTGCTTTAATTAAGTCGTGTTAAATATTTCAGTTACAAATGGAATATATTATACCCTTGTTTTCTGTCCTTTCCTCTTAATAATATTTTTCTGTTATGTGTGAATGAGTATTTTTCATATTCATCTTCCACTATATGATAATTGGTTTCCTTTATCTGAATTATATTCCATATAAAAATATGTCTGTGTTATTGGTTGTTAAATGCATAAACATCATTGGGCAACAATATTAGGATCACAAATTTTCACTTCTCAGTAATCTTTGTTTACTTCCAGCAAACATTTTATCAAAGAATCGTTTCAGATCTAGTATCTGTCTTGTATGTACTTGTAAATTCCCTAATTTTAAGTTTTTTTGAGTGAGGGAGCGCCCTATGGTTAGAAAAGACTAGTTTCTAATGAAACTAATATGTGGTTACCTCTGTGGCCCGCCCTTTTCCTTCAGCCTAAAAGGAATCATGGTGTGCTAATGATCTAGGTGGATCTTCAGATACCATGGAATTGAAAAAATAAAAAATAAAAGTGAGTAGAATGAAGTCAACTCAGGACCAGAGCAGAGATCTTGTCTTCCTGACTCCAAAGACGCAAACGGTACTTCAATCCTAGTCCGGATGATGAAGTTATCACACAAAGAAGGATTATGTGATCCTTAAGAAAATGAGGATTTTCCTTTGAAAATGGGTCTTAAGCCTTTAAGGCAAGATCACAATCAGAGGTCGCATAGAGGTGGACTTAATCAAGGAGCAGTGGAACCCCCGATCAGCGATCTCCGATCAAATCGGATCAGCGGATCAGAGGCAACTAGATCGGAGGACTTATATGTATATATCGGCGAGCGAACAATGTGATTGGCGATCATTATCGAAGCGATATATGAGGGAATGCCGATGCGATCGGTTGATGCCGATATCGGTGATCGAAGATCAATGGTTGGTCATTCCCAGTGACCAGGACTGGACACCCCTGATAGGCCAATTTGCGACCTCAGGTCAGACCCAATATGGAATATGCCCCCTATTTAATGATTTTTGAAGTCTGGGTATATGGTTTTTGGGTGGATTTTCAGTGTTTTTCAGGATTTCTGAAGCCTTATCGCTTCAATGATAGAAGGCCATTTAAAGAGGCGGTTGCGCGGCCGATCATTCCATGACTACCAACCTCTATAATGAACCAGACAAGCTCTGATTTGCAAGGGATTATGTCCAAAGAACCCATTATAAAACACAGACAATTGGAAAGAGTGAGAGAGGCATTTTTTCTGGTTGTAGCATGCTATTTCGTTGGTAGGAGGTCGAGAGAGAGCATTTTCGTCTGTTTTAGAAAATTTACATACTCCAGCCCCTTTCGTTGCTGCAGGACACTTTGGTGTTGCTTACCTCTCCATCATCAGGCATTCATTTCATAGCCATCTTGCAGATTGGAGGTATAAGCCTCTTATGGACAGTTTGATGAATGTACTTCTGTTCTTTCATGCCATTTAATAAGAAAGGCCTCCCCATTTTTGAGCTGGGCTCGGAGATATAGTCCGAATTGGATGAACTCCATTATCAAGCCTTGGTGTCCTCTTTTGTGCCTTTTATGTGTTTACTTCTTCTTTTCTTATGTGCACATTTTTGTGTTACGCTACAATTTTACATGTAGTTATTTTCTATACATATATAAGCGAAAACATCCTGGATCAAGTGGCATCAGAGTAGAGATTTTTAGATGTGAATTGCACGTTTGTATGCTAACAAGAGGCAGGCTTCAAAGAGGCGAAGGGAATCTAGAACCTTTTGATCCAGAGGCAGGACGTGCACATCGGAGAAGAAACCTAACTGAAGAGGAAGCTCGTATTGAAGAGGAGCGCAATTTCAGAAAGACTTTCTATTCAATGGTAGAGAATATGAGTCATCTAGTTATAAGACTGAAAAAATAGAAGAGAGGAATCCAAAAGGACAAGGTTCAGCACATGGGAATGGTGGAGAAGACCCCCCTCCTTCTCCTTCTGGTAATGAAGGTTCTTCTTCCCCTCACCACCATAATCAGAGAAATCCAAAGGATGCATCTAAGAAACCTTTTTTTAATTAGATGTTAAATTTGATCTTCCTGTGTTTAATGGTGAAAGTAACGTAGAAAATATTAACAATTGGATCAGGCAGATTGAGGTTTACTGCATGATTCAACAAATCGTAGAGGATGAGGTGAAAATCCAGCTGGCCTCTCTACGGCTGGGTAGCATAGCTCTCATTTAGTGGGAGAGCAAATTGCAGAGTAGTAAAAATGTGGGTAAGCTCTTTTCCTCATGGTATGATTTTACTTTTGCGTTAAAGGAACAATTTTATCCCTTAGGATATAAACAAAAAGCTTTGATGAATTGGCAATATTTAAGGCAAGGCAAAGGGTGAGATGTTTAGAGTTTTAAAAAAGAATTTAGGAATCAAGCACTGAATTTAGGTGTTGCACTTGATACACCTGAAGTTGTAACCAAGTATATTGGCTCACTGCATAGTTATATTCGACATTCATTATTGTTGTTTGAACCAACCACTATTGACGCAGCTAGTGTGAAAGAAATTCATATTGGGAATAGGGGCAAGAATGAAAGAGAGGATTAGTCCAAAAGGCCACCGTTCAAACCTCCCAATGGAAAATCCAAAGAGAAATGGAAAGTGAAGGAGAAGAAAATAGCAGCAGCCAAAGAGGGAGAGTGGCCTTATTGCAATCACTGCAAGAAAGAAGGCCACGATGACAATCACCGTTGGAAGCAACACCCAGAAAGGTGTCCAAAGAAGTATGGATGAAAATGGAAGCAAAAAATAGTGGCAGTGGCACAACAAGACCTTGGATTAGATTTGGGAGATGAAGCGTTGGTCACAGCAGCAGGAAAAAAAGGTACCCTTACACCTCCTGTTGATTCTAAATCACATGAAAGCACCAATTTTGTAGACGAGTGCCTTTCAAATGATAGAAAAAGAATTGGATTATTTCATATCAGAGTTGTAGTAAATCACACCAAGGTTGAAACTCTGTTTAATACTGTATCTCAAGAAAACTTAATTGCAGAAGCCCTAGTAAAGAAGCTTGGCTTAGAGACAAAACCACACCCAAAGCCTTACCCACTGGGATGGATATATGATAAAGCTAAATTAAATGTAACCCAGCAGTGTAAGGTAAAATTTATGATTGCGTCTAAGCTGGTAGAAGAAGTAGAAATGGATGTTATACCACTGGATATCTATGGCATGGTATTAGGGAGCCCATACCTGTATGACAAAAAACAATCTTTTTCCAACATGAGAATAAATATCACATCACCAAGGATGGGGTAGAATACATAGTTCGGGCTCATCAAAATAAGATTAATGCTAGCCTCATAAGCGTTGGGCAGATGAAACGACTGGCAAATTCCAGTAAAACATCCATGCTTATGGTCGTAACGGAGAAGGAGGCCAAATTCACTGATGCGTTCCAGGGCTGCGATGGGAAGCATAAGCAGGGATTAATGCCCCTCTACCAAATATCGACATGTACAGGATGTCGACAGTTGAAATGGAGGAGATCAAGTGGCAAGTGCAAGAATTGCTGGACCAAGGTGTAATCAGGTTGAGTACCTCTCCATGTGGTTCGCCAATCATTCTAGTGCCGAAGAAAGACGACAGCTAGATGATGTGCGTGGACTACCACGTGCTCAATAAAATATCAGTGAAAAATCGCTATCCCCTCCCACACATAGATTATTTATTGGATCAATTAAAAAGTGCTGTATATTTCACAAAGTTGGATTTGCGCAGTGGCTATCACCAGGTTAGAATTGCGGAGCAGGATGTGTGGAAAACCGCTTTCAAAACCAAGCCGGGGTTGTTCGAATGGATGGTGATGCCATTCGGGCTTTGCAACGCTCTAGCCACCTTTATGCGGGTTATGAATAATATAGTTCAGCCTTTCATTGATGAGCTTGTTCTCATATATTGAGATGATATACTAGTTTTTAGCAAGAGTTGGTTTGAACATATGATCCATGTAAAGAAAGTGCTTGATGTGCTGAAAAAAGAAAAACTCTTTGTAAAATTGTCAAAGTGTGAGTTCGGGAAAACCTCTTTGGGTTACCTAGGTCATATTGTTGGTCATGGTCAGTTAAAAATTGATCCCTCTAAAGTTGAAGCAATTGTAAATTGGCCTAAGCCTACTAGTGTAATTGAGGTTTGTAGCTTTCTAGGTGTAGTCCAGTATTGGAGGAGATTTATTGCTAATTTCTCTGTAATTGCAGCACCTTTGCACACATTGACAAGTGTGAAACAGGTCTTCCAATGGGGAGGAAGACAACATAAGTCCTTCGAAACATTGAAGGAAAAAATCAGCACCGCGCCAGTCTTAGCCTTACTCGATATCCAACAGCCATTTGATATTGAAATGATGCTAGCGGTTATGCCATGGGAGCTGTACTGATGTAGCAAAAGAAGCCGACTTGTTACAATTTTGAGAAGTTTTCTCAAGCTATGATAAACTATCCCACCTATGAGAAGGAGCTTTATGCCTTGGTGCAGAGTGTGAAAAAGTGGAAACACTACCTGATTGGCAAGGGGACCATCATCCATATAGATCATTAGCCCTTGCAGTAACTTCAGTCACAAACCAAGTTGCAGCAAACTCGTCATTTCAAGTGGATGGGCTTTCTTCAACAATTTCATCTGGTAATAAAGTATAAGAAGGTCACTAGCAATAAAGTGGCCGATATGCTATCTCGCTCTCCTATTTATGCTTCTATTATTTTGCATAATGCTTCATTATCTTTTGAAAGTTATGTTGAAAAAATATGCCAACGATGATGACTTTAAGGAGGTTTATGCAAAACTAACCCATGGTTCACAAGTGGAAAACTATCACTTGCAGGGGAAATTGTTGTGTCACCTTGGTAAATTGTGTATTCCCACAGGAGAAAGAGTGCATGTAATTCAAGAGGCCCACATCTCTCTTGTGTCTAGACACTTTGGTGTCGAAAAGGCTTTATGTCATGTACAAAGATTTTGTTTTTGGCCTCATATGAAAAACATTGCGACTCGCCATGTAAAGGGTTGTGTGATGTGTTCTATTTCAAAGCCGTCTAATAGAAAACTTGGGCTCTACACACTACTCCGTATTCCAAGTCGTCCATGGGAAGGTGTGTCAATGGACTTTGTAGGAGGTTTACCTTTGTCTAGGAAAGGTCACAACTATTTGTATGTCATCATTGACCGTTTCAGCAAAATGTCTATTCTTATGCCTTGTAAAAAGTAGATTACTGCAGAGCAAACTACTTCTCTTTTCTTTCAGCATGTTTGGGTCCACTTTGGATTACCCACATCAATTATGTCGGATCGAGACTCTCACTTTGTTGGGGAGTTTTGGACCAGATTGTGGAGGATGATGGACACCAAACTGAAAAGAAGCATGACATTTCACCCGTAGACCGACGAACAGATAGAGGTTATTAACCGTACTATGGTACACATATTACGAGGCTATTGTGGGAAACATCCCAAGTTATGGGATGAACATCTCCCCTATGTAAAACATTCCTACAACCGAGTAGTGCATTCATCGACGCAACGTTCACCATTCGAGACATGTATGGTTACCTGCTAAAGGACCCTTTTGATATGGTCTTGGAAGGGAGGATGGCTCCAGTGGATGTAATGATAGAGACAAAGCTCAAAAGTTCATTCAAAGAATACAATTGATTCACCAAGCAGTGTAAGAGAAGTTGGAAAAGATTCAAGTCCGTTATAGGGCTCGACATGATAAACACCGAGTAGACCATCAATTCCAAATGGGCGACAAGGTGTGGTTCCACATCGACAAAGACAGGATGAAGGGAGAAGGAAAGAAGTTTCGGCCAATCTGGTATGGACCATTCACCATATTGGAGAAGATTGGGAATAATACCTTTTGCCTTGACTTGCCAGTATATATGTAGATGTACTCAATAGTGAATGTGGAGAACCTGAAGCTGTACGAACCACCTTTGATCATGGACACTAATGAGGTGGGCATAGTTCCTACTGTTGATGATTTTTCACCAGAATATCTCGATGAGTTTCCCAAAGACATCATTCTCGATAGAAGAACCAGGACTTCACGGCAAGGAGATGTATAGTACCCTCGAGTTGGATTCAAGGGAATGCACCCCAACAAGTCTAGATGGCTAGAGAAAGAGAAAGTGAGGTCACAGTTCCCTCACTTGCCAATTGACTAATGAAAATCTTTTGGCTTCTTCTGTAAATGTACCAGTAGAACGTATAATTTCTCTGAACTGAGGTTTATTTTATCAAATAAAAGCGTAACCCAAGGAGAAATTTCTCACTTGTGCTATTTCGAATATATCAGGTATCTGTTTGTTCCGGTATAAATAGAAGCCTATTTGTTCTTCTACTTTCAAGGAGCTGACTAAGATTTCTTTGAGCAACTCACGTAATCGTTGACCCCTCGCCAATTGATCTTGAGTAGCTTTAATCAAGATCGGAAAGCAAATGTGCAAAAAGTTCCAACTCTGCAAATTGTACAAAAGCTCCTCAATGGGGAGGATTGATCTAGGTGGATCTTCAGATACCATGGCATGGAAAAACTCAGAAACCAAAGTGATCAGAATGAAGTCAACTTAGGACCAGAGCGGAGATCTCGTCTTCCTATTTCCAATGACTCAAATGGTACTTCAATCTGAGTTCGGATGGTGAAGTTATCACACAAAGAATGATAATGATCCTTAAGAAAATGAGGATTTTCCTTTGAAAATGGGTCTTAAGCCTTTAAGGCCAAATCGAAATTGGAGGTCGCATAGAGGCAGAATTAAGCGAGGAGCAGTGGAACCCTCGATCAATGATCTTTGATCAAATCGGATAGGCGGATCGGAGGCAACCATATCAGAGGAATTATATGTATATATCGGCGAGTTGGTAGTGCAATCGACAATCATTATCAGAGCGATATATGAAGGAACATCGATGTGATCGGTGATCATCGGTTGGTCATTCCCAATAACCAGGACTGGACACCCCCGATAGGCCGATTTTTGACCTTACGTCAGACCCGATATGGAATATGCGCCCGATTTAATGATTTTTGAAGTCCGGGTATATGGTTTTTGGGCAGATTTCCAGTGTTTTTTCGGGATTTTTGAAGCCTTATCGCTTCAAAAATAGAAGGCCATTTAAAGAGGTGGTTGCGCCTACCGATCATTCCACGACTACCGACCTCTATAATGAACCAGACAAGCTCTGATTTGCATGGGATTCTGTCCAAAGAACCCATCATAAAACACAGACAATTGGAAAGAGCGGGAGAGGCATTTTTTTCTGGTTGCAGCATGCTGTTTTGTTGGGAGGAAGCCGAGAGAGAGCATTTTCATCTGTTTTAGACAGTTTACATACTCTAGCCCCTTTCATTGCTGTGGTACGCTTTAGTGTTGCTTATCTCTCCATCATCAAGCATTCATTTCATAACCATCTTGCAGATTGGAGGTATAAGCCTCTTGTGGACAGTTTGATGAATGTAACTTTGTTCTTTCATGCCATTTAATAAGAAAGGCCTCCTCATTATTGAGCTGGGCCCGCAGACGTAGTCTGTATTGGACAAACTTCATTATTAAGCCTTGGTGTCCTCTTTTGTGCCTTTTATGTGTTTACTTCTTCTTTTATTATGTAAATCATTCACCTGGTGACTCTGAGATTAAAGGATACAATAGATTGAAATTTCACGGTGACTCCACTGGTCAAAGGTCAGTAATTTCAAGAATTATTGCTGATTGATTTCAAGATGTGTTAGGTCCCTATACTACAATGTAACCCCCTATTGTTATTAGTGCAACCCCCTTCTTGTATTATTGTTCCCATATAGTCCCCATGTTGTTATTATTATGCCCCATAAAACCCCACTATTGTTCTTGTTGTGCCCCTACAATATTATTGTTATGTAGGCTCTGATTGTATTAGGACCCCTTAGACTCCTATATATAGAAAGGAGGTCTTTTCATTTGTATCATCAAGGAATTGTTCATTTGTGTAATGTAAAGGAGTTTTCCCCCATGAAGAGGTTGATTTTGACGTCATTAATCTATCTTTTTGTGAGTTGGTTTCATAACATTTGGTATAAGAGGTTTGGATTCTAGGGTTTTGCTGCTCAAAATAGGTCATCGTGGAATTTTTGATATAGCTTTTTCTCTACAAAATTTCAAAAGCTAATAAAAAAGCCATTTGAGCCGAAATATTTCTGCATCTCGGGTCCAAATTTTAGATCTTGTATTAGTATATTTTTAGAGATATGATCTGAGGAAGTTAGGGTTTTTGCAAGCTCTAGAATTCCATCTCAAACAGGCCGTCGTGGCATTTTTACTATAATTTTTGTTCTACGAAGGTTTAGACTCTGAAATTAAAATCCATTTGAGCTTCTTGCATCTTCTCGAGTACACCTAGTTTTCCATGTTTCATGCTTAAAGAAGGTTATAGGCGATAAGATCCTAGTTCAAACAATATTTATAGAACTTGATGAGGAATGAAAATTCATATTGGAACTGGAAGCAGTCACAAAAACAAGAAATCGACAGCTACAAAATCGATCAATTTTAGAGTATCTCATCAAGTGGAAGAACTTACCCATTGAAGATTCCACATGGGAGGATGACAATTTTATACAAAAGCATCCATAACTACTCAAGCAGGACAACACTTTTTGAAGGAGAGGGGCATGTTAGGTCCCTATACTACTAGCGTAACCCCATATTGTTATTAGTGCAACCCCCTTATTGTATTATTGTGACCATATAGTCCCCATGTTGTTACTATTATGCCCCATTGAAGCCCACTATTGTTATTGTTGTGCCCCTACAATATTATTGTTATGTAGGCTCTGATTGTATTGGTACCCCTTAGACTCCTATCTATAGAAGGGAGGTCTTGTCATTTGTATCATCCAAGAATTGTTCATTTGTGTAATGTAAAGGAGGTTGGCCCCTCGAAGAGGCTAATTTTGAAGTCGTTAATCTATCTTTTTGTGAGCTAGTTTCATAACAAGATGGGTGCAAGAACAAATCCCATGTATTCTCCTATGGAAAGACCTCATATTTTTGGTTTTCCGAATCCCATGGCTCCTGTTGATTGGTCAACCTATCTCCCAATATTCAGAGATGGAGAAGATGCTGCTCTTCATTTAATTAAATTCCACAAGCATGTATGTAGACTAGAAGTTGTATTGCATGAGGATGCATTGATCAAAATGTTTATGGAAACTTTAGAGGGCAATGTAAGATCATGGTACAAAGGGTTTCCTGTTGCTAGTCTATGTTCTCTGATGGATTTCTATTTAGCATTTTGTATAAATTCTAAACAAACTAATCCTTCTATAGTGCTAATAGAAAGATTTTGTGGAAGATTTAATGATATGTTTCAACTCATGGGTATTGACATCTATGATCAGGATGTAATGATTGATGAAATTGAAGAAGCCTTTTCAGAGTTGTCTTTTCCTTAGGATGAAACAAGAGAAGTATAACAAGAAGCAGCTGAAAATGAAACTGACCAATAGACAACAATTCCAACAGTTGAAGATGAAACTGATCAGCCAAAGGTTGGTGAAGAAATGCATCAAATTTATCCTCTTAAGCCTGATCAAGAAGAGGAGAGTAGTAAATAAGAAGAGGTGATTCAAGGGCCACTTGCAAAAGAAGATTTCATTAAGGGATATCTGCCTCCAAATTCAGAAAATGAAGGGTCTACTGAAGAAAAGCAGGTTGTTTCAGATCCTGTGGATGTACATGTTATTAATGTGGCTGCCTCAATTGAAGAGGGAAAAATCAAAGAAAAAGGTGCTCTTGCTGATCATCAAATGAACGTAAAAAATCATTTGTGTGAAGATCCTTTTACTGGCCTTTTGAAATTATTGAAGGAAGAGGTTTCTCTTCCCATGGCCATTTTACTATAGGAATCATGGGAGGTTGTGCTTATTTCGTATTCTGGTTCTAAACATTAGTAGAATTTTGAGTTTCTAATCTCTTTTTCCTAATGCCTGCTCAAGGGAACTATGAGTGGGATTCGGTCAAGTAGCCATTTTCTTGATTGGTTGCATTGGAGAGAAGAGGTTACCTAGTGTATATATCTTCAACAGGTGGGTGGTTATCATTCAGATTTGAAGCCTGAAGTGAAGGCCCTAGGATCCTGATGGTCCACTACCATAAGTAAGTTCAATCAGTAATTAATTTTTAGTGTTTTAGTTAGGTTTCAATTTTTAATTTTGACTCCATTACCCAATGTTTTGAAATAGACTAGTAGTCTATGTTTTTGTTCTGGGAACCTCTCTAGGAGGCTGCCACACCCATTGGAGCTAATGTTAGAGGTAGTTAGTTTCCAATTGTCAAATGTCTTCGAATACATAATTTTTCCATCATAAAATAAGTCGAACTCACAGACATTTTTACTGTCATGAGTTCGATTGATCACTATCTGAAAATTACCATGAATCTAGTCGTCAAAGTTTTTGGTTGATAATGTGAAGTGGCGTTGAGTCTTTGGGAGTCGTCTTCACAGATTTTTGGGTCATGGTGTATATTGTCAAAGTGAAGGCCTGTTAAAGGTTTCATTTGAAAATCAACTACAACCAAGGGTCTGTTGTTCAAAGTAGCATGGTTTTTTGCATACTACACTTCTTTTTCTCTTCTAATATTCCTCATTTTCTCTATCCCCCTATTCTACCTTTTAATCCCACCTATTCCCTCATCCTTCATTCCATACAATTGTTTTATTTCCTATCCTACTCTAAGCCTAATACCCTTTAAAAACCATCATGGTGCATCATGTATGAATACTACCCATTTACCCCAAGTCTCCATCCCCTCTATCCCCTAATGGTCATCATTTCAAATTACACTCGCATGCCTCACACTCACCTCCACTACCCAATAGTCATATCGTACATATGATTTGAAATTATTACCTAAGTCATCATACTATTATACACATGAATTACATCACTCAACCATAATGCCAAATTTCAAATTAAAACAGTATGCCTCTATTCCATCTCCATCATTGCATGTGCAATTGTTTTCCAATCTCGATTAAGTGTTCATGGTTCAAATTTGAGGATGGTTCACAGTTTAACTGAGCTTAAGATCATAATGCATCACCATTTGTAGTTAAAGAGTAGCACACTATGCAAAGGAGCTATGCAACTGCACAAAGTGTTGTACAACTTGCTACGCAACGTCTTCCTGATGGTCACCCCAACATGGACACAATTTAATATTGTTTTCTGGAGGCAGGTTCATGTCACCCAGTTCTCAGACTGTGTTTTGTTTCCTAATTCAATTCTTGGTGAGTTGTGATCAAGTTGTTGCAAACACCATGTCTGATACGCATATAGTCGCTTTTAATCTCAGATTCAAGGTTATGTACAAATGTTGGTTGATTTTGAATGCTAAGTAGTCAGGGTGATTGTTAGTAAAGGTCATAAAGCTTACCACTCACCCTCCAAATTTCTAGAACTCCCTGTCAGCATTGCGCAATACCCTTGTTTGTTGAATTGTGGTTGCTGTCATGAAAAGTGAAATCTCCTGCCTCTATTTGTGTACACATAGTCTGTTACAGAAGGGAAACTTGCCAGGTGTTTTTAGGTCAAATGGATCCCATTGCAAGCAAAAAGGGAGGGGATGTTGTGCATACAAAGCCTCAAAATTTAGCCCTATTTAATTCTTCCCCAACAATTAGGGTTGCTTTTGAGAATGTTGGGTGCATTCCATTTTGTCAAAAGGTCCAGAAGGTAGGTCATCACACTCGGCTAGCTAGCCTTTTTTCTTTGAACTTTAAGAATGACATGGTAAAATTAGGATATTTAGGGATAGTGGTCACATAAAACTTATTCCCTATGCTATAATGCTTCCTACAACTGATGAGAAGTAGTTTAAAGGGGGTGATATGTATGTCTCAACCTTTAAGGAGTTTGTCAAACGTGAGTTTAGCAACAAATTTGCTAGAACTTTCCCAGCTGTATATCTTCAAGACCATTACAGTGAGTTGTTGAAGGTTATACTTCACATGTGAATGTAGATTTAGATGAGTTTACCAATACCACCTAAGACTCTTGTTTCATTTCACAGATAAGAAGCCGATGAATTTAACTTTTTTCTTTCACAAGAGCTTGGAAAGAATGGTAGGGAATGTTCAACTCCAAAAGGATAATCACATGTCAAGTTTGTTTCATTTTTCCCTTATCAAAATTATTGTTAAGTTTGTAGTAGACAAAAAAAAGGTTCATTGGTATGATTTTCTGTCTAGTCTTGGTATATCACCTAAGACAGACTCTTAATTAATAAAAATTTGTTAAGAAAAACAAGAAGCTCATGGAACACATGAAGAAAAAGTAACTCAGATAGTGGAAGAGGCAAAGACAAGTGACGAAATAAGTGAACAACCCAGCAAGAAACCTAAAGGCAAACCTAACCAGAAGTTGAGTAAGGGACAAAGCATAAAGGGTAAGGAGAAAGACCAAAACCAAAAGGTTCATGTGGCACCATCACAAACAATGAATATTTAAGTGACAATAGAGAAAACAATCAAGGATGAATAGTTTGTGCTAAGACCTAGAACTAGGTCGAAAGTTAAGAAAGGTATGGAGGAGTCAACTCCTCAAACAACTGTTAATGTTTTAGAGGACAAACAAGGAAAGGAAGTCGTGGAGATTGAAGCAATGCAATTTAAAGAAGAGGACCACATGGTGGTAAAACGAAATATACACTTGCTAAGTACCAGTTGAAGATAGCATTTTTGAAAAGGAAAAACAGAGAGTTGAGAGAAACAACACAACAAGCAACTAAACAAAAGGAAATGCCAAGGTCTATGGTTCAACCTAAAACAAAAGGAAATGCCAAGGTCTATGGTTCAACCTAAATCAAAGCCTCCCCAACTAGTGTCTGCTGAAGAAAAAGACCCTCCTCCTAAAGTCACAGAATGAAAATCATCCACTGGTAAGGCATCCATTAGCAAAACATCCAACAAGAGGAAAAGGAGGTAAAAATCCTTTGTCATCCAACATGAAAAATGAAGCTATAGATGGTGTTTTTGTTAGCGGATGGTTCTGGGTGTATGAAGGGTCGTACAATATTGTGGTTTTATTTCATGAAGTCTAATGGTGTGAAGAAGGCAGGGTGCCTTTTTGAAATTAAGCTACGTAGCCATTGCCTAGTTGTTGTACACAAGTTGTTACAAGGTCTTGGAGACTACCAGCTATCATAAAGATGAGTGGATTGATGTGTAGTGGAGTTGGGGTCTAGCTCCAATCAGTAGCCATGTGTCAACTTTGGAAGGAAAATATATATCAGTGCAACATGCTACCTAGCCAATGCGCATTCATCCTAGTTCACTGCCAGTGTTCTACTTTTTTTGTTTTTGTTATGCAATGGATATGTCCCAATGATTTAGATAGCTGTTAGGACACTTCATATTTATAATAGTGCTAATGATAATGATATTTTTGTTTTTATCATTTAAGAAAAGTACTGTAAACAACATTAAGTTTCCACTTTTTTAGTTTGGTTTTATTCACTTCGTGGATCAAGGGTGCACTGCATCCAAACATATTTTGATTTCCTAGTGTATGTCTATTTAAGATGGAAAACTCGAATGAAAACAGGTTGGATAGTATTGTGAACTAGTTTTCAGAGACTTGTGTATTGTGATCTAGTTTTTCATGAATAAAGGCATTTTGTGCTTAGTGCTCTAGTGGATATTCACAGAGATACTTGTGGTATTGTGCTTCAGATTTATTCCTTCTTGTGATAATTATATTGTTATATTTATTTTGCAGTCTTTGATCTATGGGTATGTTGATTCAACTGTGTTAGAATTCAGTCTTGCATTGCTCTAATTAAGCCGTGTCAAATATTTTAGTTGCTAATGGAATATATTATACCCTTGCTTTCTATCCTTTCATCTTAATACTTAGTCTCAAATATGCAACACCAAAGATTAATCTTTTTTTGTTATGTGTGAATGAGTATTTTTCATGTTCATCTTCCACTATATGATAATTGGTTTCCTTTATCTGAAGTATATGCTAGACAAGCCTATGTGTGTGTTATTTCCTGTTAAATGCATAAACATCATTGGCTGATAACATTAGGATAAATTTTTTTTCGCTTCTCAGTAATCTTCGTTTACTTCCAGCAAACATTTTCGGAAAGAATCCCTTCATATCTGGTCTCTGTCTTGTATGCACTTGCAAAGTCCCCAATTTTAAGTTTTCTGAGTGAGGGAGCACCCTCTGGTTAGAAAAGACCAGTTTCTAACCAAAAGCGGCCAGTGGTTACCTCTGTGGCCCTTTTCCTTTAGCCTAAAAGGAAGCATGGAGTGCTAACAATAACTTTGTAGGGGATTTCAGAGAGATTGACACTCAATCTATTCTTACCCAGATCTCCTATGTTACCTTGAACATGTGCAAAAATAAGGTATGAAAGTACTGGAAAAACAACAGGAAAACTAACTTCTGTCAAGAAATGGAGCTATAATACTTCAATTAGGAATTATGTAATAATTTTTTTACAAATTGACAGGGTTTTGGCATCAAAGGACAACCCTTTTACATTACAAATGAAACAATATATAGAATAAATGTCTCCTAAACTGTTACAATATTTTTGGAATAAAAACTGGAAATAAAATAATATATCTAATTTATCTGCTGGAAACTTTAAAATGTTTGCAAGTGTTGTGCCTTGAAATCTTTAATTTGTTCACTAGTGCTAATATTCTGCCTTTGTTTGTTGAATTACTTGAGTCAAATTCCTTGGAATTGAATTTGGAATGGTCTTCCACTTGTCTCCTTTCTCAAAATATAAATACACCCCTTTTCTTAGTAACAATTTAAACATTCATAAAAGGTTCATATTTCACTTCAAAGCATTGAATAAAGATGCCAGAGTATGGCCATTGATGATTAGAATTAAGGGACTGATATTTCAGAAAGTTCTTAAACATTTTTTCGTAGGAACTGCATATAATCAACTGCATCATCTAACATGTTTGCAGTGTTGGTTTGCTTGTCTATGTTTTACACAACTTGCTACAAATTTATGATCTTTTCACTGATGCATTTATTCAGACCCTTCATGGATGTGTTTCAGAACCTCTCTTTGCTTGAAGCTTGCAAGGAACCAAGTCTTGGAGTAGCTTCTCCATTGAAATTTCGGAAGGTGATTTGGTTAGGCTGAACTGACTATTTAATCCCATGGGAACATGACTACTTGGCTCTCCCTTATGTGACTCTATTGATAAGTCACTTTGATATTCTAGTCAAAGGAGGTGGCGTACCATATAAGGTTATAGTTGTTCCCTGAGTTTTTGTCTTCAACATAATCAAATTACTAGCAATAAGGGTAGGACTAGTCTTAGACACATAACAATTTACAAAATAGTTGAAATAGGAAATATCTATAATGACACCTATAGGAAAATTTGAAGATATGTTCTGATTATTTCCAGCGAAACTCTTTGATCCTTCATTGCCTTAGCAAAACAATCCCCGATCTCTTTGTATGATTCAACAAAATGTCCAGGATTTAATATTTCATCCTGGTTTTGTATCAATAGTTTGACATGCTCAATAGTGGCAGCTGCAGTTTTCGATACTATAATAAAACCCCTCCCATGAGAAAGTGAATCATGAAACCAATAAAACCTTTCTCAGTAGGAACTGAAATAAAGATAGATGAATGGCCAATAGCCATAGCTACATTGCTTGCACGAGAAGCATGTAAAAATGTACTCTACAAGCCACCATAACTCTGGACAGGGGCCGACAATAAGAAGGATACTTGGGCCGCTCTGCCATTCTAACTTGTCAATATTTACCATTCAAAGTTTAGAAAACAAGACTTAGGCACATCCAAGAGAGGTCGAGCTCCCAACGGAAGGAGTCTTACCATTGCATGATCTCAAGATACCATGCACCACTACTCCTCTCCTTCGTCTTTTCCCTAGAAGCCCTAAATCCTTGTATAACCAATGCCACAACTATAACTCCTCATCGGAATTCATGATCATTCTCCTTCGTACAATATCTATAGGATACGATGCAAGACCAACACCAATTGTAATACCCCAACCAAGAATAAAACTTGCAAGGAAATTATTTTGAAGATCACCAATAAAAACAACAGGCTTCAGAGAATCATATATTCCAAAGTATAAACCACAATAGACTATAATTCCCACATAGGAATCGGTGAACCCACGATGGAGACCAACAGTTCCATTATATTTCAATGTATTCTTGTAGACATCAACAAGCCCATTAAATTCCTCTCCCCTCCTTTCTTTGCAGCCTTGTTATCCTTAGCCAAACGAGTTTGATCATAATCCAAAGAATAAACAAAAAGGAAAGAAGATGCACCAGCTGCACCACCACAGTCCAAGTTTCCAGCAAACCATTTTCAGTAACCATCCTTGCTTTTATTGAAATTAAAGAGTCTCATAGTGAGAAAATAATGAATAAAATTTGCAGTGTTTCCTCTCCATAACGCAATGATACCTTCATAAGAGAAGTTTTCCTTCATTGAGAATCCTCATTTTCTCCTCAACGCAATAAGAAATGAAAGCTTTGAACCCTACACTTTGTGATAAAACCATAATTGCATTTCAGGGGGTGGGGGGGGGGGGTTGCTGCTATTAAGCAATTTCCTCACGTGGGGGTAACTAATTTCACCACGGATTGCCACGTAATAAAAAGGTGGTCTTGTCAAAACAAGACTTCAGACCCCCCCACCCCCAACTGTTAAAGCTTGGATGACCTTGGGGGTGCTGAAATGGAATATGAACCGGTTGATTCACAAGAACCAACATCTGCCACTGAAAACTACGAGAAAGTTAATGGTTGAATTATTATTATTATTATGATTTTTGTTTTGTTTTTATTTGTTTGTTATTATTTTTGTTTTTGTTTTTTTTGTTTTTTGTTTGTTTTTTAACTTAAAATCTTATAAAAATATATTCGATGATATATTTTAATAAATATAAAATAATTTAAAATAAAAATTATTATAACAAAATAACCCAACATCACGTATTAAACCATTTTATCCATGACAATTCGCATATGCATGATAATGTGGCCATGAATAACTGGTAAATTTCAAAATTTTCTTGTAACTTTTAATTGTGTCAAAATAAGTTACAACATAGGCTCCATCTGGGGACAGCTTCCCCTGTGGGACACAGAGAACTTGGTAAAGCAACTGCCTGAAGTGTTGGGCATGGAGTCATACCATAAAATCATTAACCATTCATCAGCAATCATGTAGAATTGTGACCAATCCCCATGAATCAATCTTGTCATTTGAATATCCTGTAATTGCACACTAAAAACCGTGACTTTGAATAGCAACATGCTAAACTCTGAAAAATACAAATTGCTGGAGTGAAACAACTAACACTACAAGTGGAAATAAGCACAACAATTCTTAATTTATTTGGATATGGAGTGCATTTGTTAATAAACAATAAATTTACTCCTTTCAATCCACTGCAAGTCATTGCACTCAACAAAATCCAACTTCATACTGCAAACTTGAAACACAAACTGGAACAATAACTGATCTACTGCATTAATACATAAACTAAAAACTCACTAATCTACTGCATGCCAAAACTGAACTGAATCTGAAAATCAAACTGAAACAATCCCACACACCTCTATCTAGATGAACTGAAAATTTTCACTGTTAGATGTAATCAAATTTCTAGTTTAACCATGTGGGAAGTGGATTAAATGGAACATCACTTCGTATACAACTAAAGATGTGAAAAATATTTACAATATGAAAGACAAACTATATATGTAACTGATACTTATAGGTAAACTTGGAAAGTTGCATCATCTGTAAGATTCTGAATTTTTTGATCACAGTAGAAAGAAAGAGAAATATGCTACTAAATGCTACTATTGCTATGAAGAAGAAAAACATGCAACTGCATGCTATTGTCATAGCCAAAGATGCACTTATAATTTTGAATTAGCTAAATTCAGAAACTAGTGGAATCACCATATGACAAAATGGAGTCACCAAGTGAAATCAATGCAACCAATATCAACTGTCTAGTATTTGTTCACCAACAAAGAGTAGATCTAATCATGATCCTGATCCAGGGAAAAATTTCTTCCTCACTTCGTTCCCTAGCAACGACACCAAGTGTTGTTGTACTTGTTTCTCATAGAGAGTTCTTGGCTGCAAAACTACATTGAGAAACTAAATTGACCAGTCTTTAGGTTCAAGTTGGTCCTTGAACCAGAGGGGGCTCCCTCAAATGTCACGAGGCCTTTTCTAATGCTGTTCATTGTCACTGGAAAACAACCTATGGAGCACAATGGCTATATCTATGATTTATTTGGGGTGTTGCTGATGATGTCCAATATTTGTTCATAAATAAATTCCTCTATTGCAAAATCCTTGGTCAAAGTGCCAAGATCTAGTTTGACAGAATAACATGATTTTTAGAGAATTTGACAGGAGAATATAAGGGAATTCATGATAATTAAGCAGTCATACTGAATAGTTAATCAACCAGACATAACGGATGCGTATAGAATATTTTTACATCCAAATAAAACACATTCAAGAGATGACAGAAGGAAACAATTAAAAGTTGTAGAGGAATTAACCAAGATAAACAGTTCAATAAATTAATCTCTTTAAATGATTATAACTTTGCAGGGGATTTCAGAGAAATTGACACTCAATCTATTCTTATCCAGATCTCCTATGTTACCTTGAACATCTGCAAAAATAAGGTATGAAAGCACTGGAAAAAACAATTTCTGTCATGAAATGGAGCTATAATACTTCAATTAGGAATTCTGTAATAATTTTTTTACAAAGTGACAGGGTTTTGGCCTCAAAAGCCAACCCTTTTACATTACAAATGAAACAATATATAGAATAAATTTCTCCTAAACTGTTACAATATTTTTGGAATAAAATCCCAAACAATAACTAAAAATAAAATAATATCTCCAATTTATTTGCTAGAAACTTTGAACTATTTGCAAGTGTTGTACCTTGAAATCTGGAATTGGTTCACTAGTGCTAATATTCTACCTTTGTTTATTGAACTGCTTGAGTCAAATTCCTTGGAATTGAATTTGGAATGCTCTGCCACTTGTCTCCTTTCTCAAAAGATAAATTCACCCCTTTTTTTAGTAACAACTTAAACATTCATAAGAGGTTCATATTTCACTTCAAAACATTGAATAAAGATGCCAGAGTGTGGCCATTGATGATTAGAATTAAGGGATTGATATAAGGAACTTGATATAATCAACTGCTTCATCTAACATGTTTGCAGTGTTGGTTTGCTTGGCTATGTTTTGCACAACTTGCTACAAATTTCTCATATTTTCACTGATGCGTGTTCTTCAAAAAACTTCTTGGATGTGTTGCACATCCTCGCTTTGCTCGAATCTTGCAAGGAACCGAGTCTTGGAGTAACTTCTCCATTGCAATTTCAGAAGGTGATTTGGTTAGGCTGAAATAATGATTTAATCCCATGGGAACATGACTACTTGGCTCTCCCTTCTGTGACTCTATTGATAAGGCATTCTGATATTCCAGTCAAAGGAGGTAGCATACCATATAAGGCTATTACTATTCCATGAGTTGTCGGCTTCAACATAATCGAATTCCTAGCAATAAGGGTAAGACTAGTCAGAGACACAACATGATTTACAAAATAGTTGCAATAGGAAATAGCTGTTGGAAATACTGAGAGGGGGGTGAACTAGTATTTCTTTTCAATTGTTACTTTTACCAGTTAAATCAATTATATTTAGAACACAAAATTAACAATAGGAATAAATTATTTTATTAATATAATATTTACAATAAATCAGGTACAATATATATAGGGCTCCAACCTGTTTCCAAGCATCAACTTGGTCTTTTGTGAGGCTCCAACCTCTAGGGCACCAACCCTGTCTTGTCAAGGCACCAACCTTGGATTTAGGAGCAACAATTCCAAGGACACCAATCCTTCCAATTTTGAGGCACCAACCCAAAGGGATCCGACCCTATCTTTTCAAGGCACCAATCTTGGATTTAGGAGCACCCACTCCAGGGACACCAATCCTTCCAATTCTGAAGCACCAACCCCAAGGGATTTGACCCTATAGTTTTTCTTTGTCAATAAATGTTTTGATTGTATCATACTGATCTCAAAATCTTCTTCACCATGTTCTGTCAATCTACAGCTTCACTGCTACATCAATGACAACCTGTCTTCATATGAAGGAGTCTTCACAATTCTTCATATTTCCTAAACAAAGTCTGCAGAGTTACCTCATGATGATTTCAAATAGCCATCATGATATCAAATAATGTCTCGAAGATCTGCTGATTCTTTTCAACAATATATCTTTGATAAGCTGTACTAAGCCTCAATGTCTCCACAAAAACAATTCTTTGTTTTTCAACCCTCTGTTCTTATTGCCACGATATTTGTTTCAAGAGTGACTATCACGATATCTTACTTCCAACAAAAAAGCTCACAAATACTTCAACATTGGTGTTGTCTACTGCTCCCTTCAAATGATGACTAATGAAGTCTTATTTCACTGGTTCGAGGTCATACAGATCTTCACAAAACTATTCTTCAGGTTGTGATCTGTGCTTCTTCCATAGATTGATTCATCACAGGTCCAAACTATATGAATGACCCTATGCGCAGTTAGTCTTGGCTTTCTTTGTTCTTCAACTCTTAATGCTCTTGTGTATTTCTCTTCTGATCAACCTTCGACTTCCTTTCCTTTGTTTCTTCTTTTTCACTCGTCCCTCGGCTTCTTTGAGTTCATGAGTTGTGAACTGTTACTTCCTTACTATATTCAATACCCAAGATCAATGCCTTTAGAGTGAAATGTTTTAACTTGTATTTATAAGAGTTTCACTAATGATTAAGAGACACATTTATTGGAGGGAGGCCGACTTGTTTATTTACGGAGAAACCAAAGAGGCTATAACCATATTATAATAGAAGTTTGGTCGTCCCCACATGCCACGTCACTGCTAATCGCAATCACAACTTTCGAATGTCTCTTACTACACAATATATTGGAGAGGCCCTTTTTAATATTCATCCAAATCCCACATGGAGGTCCCACATGCCACGTTATTAATCGAAATCACACTTTTTTTGAACTCCCACAATCGCAACTTATAAAAATCCCGCAATTGCAACCTTATGGATTCACAATATAACATCCCGATACCCCTACTACTGATGGAGTGGATGCTATATAGTATCAAGCAACTATTAATAAATCCGCCGGGTCCACATCTTCTATCACAATCGGCGGTCCATTGGGTCCACAAGTCTTATCACAATCGGAGGCCTGGGGTCCACTACTCTATCACAATCGGCAGTCCACACTACTATCGCAATCAATGTTTTGACCGTGACAACTATTTATGATTAGCGATACGTAACTTTCGAGAGGCAGATGCAATATTTAATTAAGGTGTATTATAATGGTTTATTGGGTCCGCATATTATATCGCAATCGATAGATTTGAACGTGACAAGGATTTAAGGCTTGCGATATGGAAAATGCACTATTTCTTTAGGGCATGTTGTAATGGGACCATCAGGTCCATAACTCATATCACAATAAAGGATTTTAGTATAACAAGGCTTCAATACTTGCAATGCAATGGATACGATATTGTATTGAGGCGTGTTGTATTTGAGCGATAAGGTCCGCAATGCATATCACAATCGAGGGTTTTGTGCAGTGGCATATAATAGAACCCACCGATTTTATATATGCTGATATGTTAACTATGATATTTCTCCTTAGTTCCTCCGATACAACTCTTATTCTTGGGCATATTCTTTTTCTTAGCTTGTCGCTCCTATGACTTCCGCTAGCTACTCTTTGATTCTCGATGGCTTCCAATGACTTCTTCCTCTTACTCTTTGGCTTTCCTCGACTTCTGATAGATTTCCTCCTTTGGCTTATCTTCTTGTGACCTCTGATAACTCTTCCAAAGAACTCTTTAGATATCTCTTCTTTGATTTCTCCTGTTCTTGACTTTCAATGGCTTTCCTTCTTGGGTCTATTGCTTCTATTCTGTGTGTACACACACACACACACACACACACACACACACAGACACACACATACACACACACAGACACACACACACATATATCTATAGAAATATAGATATATTCAGTTCACTTAGCTCCTCCATCTCATCATATCATCATATATCAAATTTTCATCACTATGAGCATTATGATCAATCGACATCAATGGGAAATCATGTATGAAATAATTTTCCATCACAAACACTGCCATATTAACATCAATGCCAACCTAGATTAACAATCTCCCCCTTTATCATTGATGGCAATATTCTTTCCCTTTCAACATTCTCTCCCCCTTTGAAATCAATGGAAAACAACGTGCTCAGGGACTCCCTCTGTCAAAGTGCTCTTCTTGTTGCTCAAGATAGAAGGATTGTTGCATGTATTCTCTTGTCTCCATAGTCATATTTAAGAGGTATTCATAATCTGAAACAAGAGAAAATGCCACTGAAATTGTCTTTCTCGCTATTTTTTGTTTTTTCAAATCCAAGTTCGTTTGTATTTCTGTGCTTCTCCTTAAGTCATTGCCATACAATATTTTAACATTATTGCATTTAGATGAAATTGTGAGAGGTTGTGCCTCACTATTGTTATTTTCCAAAGTGACCAGCATCAAACTGAGCTTATATTCGACTGTGCAACATTCTTCTTTCTATAGTCCTTTTGATGAGCCATTTTTCCTTGTGTTCTAGTAAAAGTTTCTGCAAGTTATTTCTACTAGTAGATTTTGATATCAATCTGTGACTGTCTTTTTTTTTTTCTTTTTTTTTTTTTTTTTTTTTTTTTTTTACACTGATTGGAAACTTTTTGTAATGCTTCAATTTTTTTAGATGCTGCCAACTTCTCTTGCTTCAAGATTCATTCCCATATGTATTTGTTTGTTTGAAGGTTGCCTCTATTTGTGTCCACAATTTACCTGTTCTCACATCAAATCCCTGAGTCAAAACATTCAACTTCTGTAATAATAGAAACATAGTTATTCGCCTTATTAGAATTAGATGGCCTTTCTGCTGCTCCAATTTGTGCTTAGAGATCAAGTGGAAAATATCTTTAACAACAGTCCATTGGATAGATAAGAGATCATGTTCTTTGAATGGAGTGTTCATGAGAAATGATCTACCAAAGAACGATTGTTAATATAACTCATCAATGATTTCATAAGGACCCTTTCACGGATAGCTTCTGCAATAATGATCAAGATTCACAAGCTCCCTCTAATTGTATGCATGATATCATTTTGGAAGAATCCCATATCTTCAACTATATCTTCATCAAGTCAACAACATGTTTTGTTGGCTGGAGAGTTCAGGAGGTTTTCAGATTGTATTTGATTTCTTCTCCATACTTGTGTAACTTTTTTCTCTGGCATGGTTCTAGCTTGTGTAGGAGCTTAAGTTAAGTTACAATCATGTGCCATATGACCAACGTTATGACACTTGAAGCATTCTATGTTGTTCATGAATACGAATTCATGATTTCTTCTTGCAAAATTGCTTCTCAAAGATTGTCGGGGACCATAATATCTATCTTTATGATATGCCCTACAATATTTTTCCATGTGTCCAAAGTTTGTACAAGAATAGAAATAAGCATGAAATATACTTTGGTACCTGGAAGAAGAAGGTTTCCTTGTTGTACTTTTGAAGTATTTTTGCCTTGATATCCTTTGATTATAACCATTGCTTCTTGCATCCTTGACATCTTCTACACTTCTTCTTGGAACAAGAATTACTTCATTGTTTCCTTGACTTTTATCCTTGCCTTTGCTGGAACTGGGAGCATCAATATTTCTTTCCGGATTCCTCACATCCTTGTTGTTTGAAGCATTATCATTCTTGCTTGAGGATTATCCTTCATAGCAAAGACATGATTTATCAAATGGGGATCTTTGATGGCTGAGCATGTCATCCAAGGCTTGGGAGATCTTCAAAAATTTGTCCATCCCTTACACCTTTTTATGAGGGAGACGATCTCTTCTTCCATTCTTTCACAATCATTATTCTTCCTAGCAAGTTGTTTCTCAATCTCTTCCTTGATAAAAGTTGCTTCATTTGCTTCTATTTTAAGGGAGATGATATCTGACTTCATTTTGAATGTTTCTTCATTTTCCTTAGCTAGACTATTCTCCATTTCTTCTATGATCCTTGTAGCTTTACATGTTTCAGCCTTGAGAAGGTTGAGGTTGGATTTTAGTTTGAATATCTCTTCATCCTTTTCTTTTAGTTGGTATATCATGGTGTTTTTCTCCTTTTCTGCTTCATCAACCTGTCCTTCTATGTTTATCAATGCTTCCATTTTCTTCTTTGCTCCTTATCCTAGCTTTCTTGCTTCTTCTAGTTGAGATTTAAGAGAGGAGACCTCTTCCTTTTATTGACGAATCTTTGCTTCAAGTTTGTTCACGATTTTATGCCTTTGTTCAAGGTGGCTTGACAATGTATCTTCTTGTTTCTTTGCCTTATCCAATTGATTTGTCATGGATATGACTTCTTCATGATGCTTTCTTTTGTTTTGATGAAATTCCTCCTTAAGCTTGGCAAACTCTTCATCTCTTTCTTGCACTTGAAGCATGATAAGGTCATCTTCCTTCCTTATTTGGTCTTGGTCACCAGCTAGTGCTTTCTTCTTAAGTTCTTCGTTTTCCTTTTTCAAACTAATAATTTCTTCCATGGTAGCCATAAGTTTAGTGAGGAGATCTTCTTTGAAATCTTTTTCATTCTCTTCATCTTATAGATATTCTTTGTCCTTGATGTCATCATTCTTATTTTCAGCTTCCATGATGGGTTCTGGATTTCCTTCTTACTTTCCATCATCTTCTTGATTAATGGTCACGGTCAATGCTCATTTTGAGTGAAGGTCATGAAGTTTATCCCATATACCCTTTGCTGACAAACAATTTTCTAAATTGTCCTTTATAGAATCTGGTAACGCATTCAAGATTGCCTTCCTTGCTTTTGCATTGTACTCCTTGGATTCTTCATCCATCATGCTATAAAAAATAATTGATTTTTAGACTTCAATGCCTTTAGTCTTTAAGAAGTTCCTCATTCTTTCTTCCCATATATCAAAGTTTACATTGAACCATGGAGCCTTTACAAATTGATTGATTTCAACTTCGGTGGTTGAGGGAGACACATCTTTAGGAGGATTGGAGGCTTTCTCCCTTGACTTTTCCATTTTTTTTCTAATTGATCAACCTTCAAGATATTAGGCTTTGAGTGAAGATACTAGCTTTGATACCAATTGTTGGAAATACTGAGAGGGGGGTGAATCAATATTTCTTTTCAATTGTTACTTTTACCAGCTAAATCAATTATATTTAGAACACATTTAAATGAAAAATAGGAATAAATGCTTTTATTAATATGATCTTTACAATAAATCAGGTACAATATATATAGGGATCCAACCCGTTTCCAAGCACCAACTTGGTCTTTTGTGAGGCTCCAACCTCTAGGGCATCAACCCTATCTTATTAAGGCACAAACCATGGATTTAGGAGCACCAACTCCAAGGACACCAATCCTTCCAATTCTAAGGCACCAACCCCAAGGGATTGAACCCTATCTTGTCAAGGCACCAACCTTGGATTCAGAAGCACCAATTCCAAGGACACCAAGCCTTCCAATTCTAAGGCACCAACCCCAAGGGCTTCGACCCTATAGTTTTTCTTTGTCAAGAAATGTTTTGATTGTATCACACTGATCTCAAAATATTCTTCTTTGTGTTCTGTCAGTTTACAACTTCACTACTACATCAATGACAACCTGTCTTCATATGAAGGAGTCTTCACAATTCTTCATATTTCCCAAACAGAGTCTACAAGGTTACCTCATGATGATTTCAAATAGCCATCATGATCTCCAATAATGTCTCTAAGATCTGCTGATGCTTTTCAACAAGATATATTTGATAAGCTGCGCTAAGCCTCAATGTCTGCACAAAAACAATTCTCTGTTTTTCGACCCTCTGTTCTTATTGTCAAGGTAACTATTTCAGGAGTAACTACTTCAGGAGTGACTTTTGTGGTATCTTACTTCCAAGGAAAAAACTGAAAAATACTTCAACACTGGTGTTGTCTACCACTCCCTTCAAACGATGAATGATGAAGTCTTACTTCGCTGGTTCGAGGTCATACAGATCTTCACAAAATATTCTTCAAGTTGTGGTCTATGCTTCTTGAATAGATTAATTCATCACATGTCCGAACTGTATGAATGACCCTATGTGTAGTTAGTCTCAAATTTCTTCATTCTTCAACTCTTAATGCTCCTATGTATTTCTCTTTTGATCGACCTGCAACTTCCTTTCCTTTGTTTCTTATTTTTCGCTTGTCCTTCAACTTATTTGAGTTCACGAGTTGTGAATTGTTACTTCCTTATTGTATTCATTACCCAAGATCAATGACTTTAGTGAAACATTTTAACTTGTATTTATATGAAGTTTCACCAATGACTGAGAGACACGTTTATTGGAGGGAGGCTGACTTGTTTATTTACAGAGAAACCAGAGAGGCTATAACCATATTATAATAGAACTTTGGTAGTCCCCACATTCCACGTCACTACTAATTGCAATCGTAAATTTCGTAGGTCTCTTATGACACAATATATCAGAGAGGCCCTTTTTAATATTTATCCAAGGCCCACATGGAGGTCCCACATGCCACGTTATTAATCGTAATCACAATTTTTCCGAACTACCGCAATCAAAACTTGTGAAAATCCCACAATTGCAACCTTATGGCTTCATGATATGACATCCCGATCAGTGTTGTTAAAAGCGCGATTAAATCGCGTTTTTTTCAAAAAATCGCGAGTTTTTCCCTAGGCCGATTTAATCGCGCTTTTTATAGGAAAAAAGAGGGATAAAAATTTTTTGCCGCTTTTTTGGGAAAAAAGCGTGTTTTTTTCGAAAAAAGCGTGCTTTTTTCAAAAAAGCGCGCTTTTTTGCCCGCTTTTTTCAAAAAGCGCGCTTTTTTTTCAAAAAAAGCTCAGGCTGGCGAGGCAGCGCGATTTTTAATGAAAAATTGAAAAAAAATGAAAAAAATTGAATATTTTTGTACCAAACGATTTTTTCCTGCTTTTTTCCGCTTTTTTCCCGATTTTTCCGCTTTTTTCCGCTTCATTCCCCATGCCGATTTAATCCCGCTCGCGCTTTTAACAACATTGATCCCGATACCCCTACTTCTGATGGAGTGGATGCAATATAGTATCAAGTAGCTGTTAATAAATCCATCAGATCCACATTTTCTATCGCAATCGATGGTCTGTTGGGTCCACAAGTCTTATTGCGATCGAGGGTCTGGGGTCCACCACTTTATCACAATCGGCAGTCCACAATATTATCGCAATCAGAATTTTGGCCATGACAACTCTTTATGATTTGTGATACATAAATTTTGATAGGCAGAGGTGATATTTTATTAAGTTGTATTATAATTGTCCAACATATCTGCATATTATATCGCAATTGGAGGATTTGAACGTGACAAGGCTTTAAGGATTGTGATATGGTGGATGCGATATTTCTTTAGGGTGTGTTGTAATCGGACAATCGAGTCCGTAACTCATATTGCAATCGGGGATTTCAGTGTAACAAGACTTCAATGCTTGTGACATAACAAATGCGATATTGTATTGAGGCATGTTGTGTTTGAGAAATTAGGTTTGCAATGCATATCACAATCGGGGGTTTTGTGCAGCGGCATATAATAGAACCCGCTGATATTATATATGTCGATATGTTAACTTTGATATTTCTCTTTAGTTCCTCTGATATGGCTCCTATTCTTGGTCATATGCTTTTTCTTAGCTTGTCGCTCTTATGACTTCCAATAGCTACTCTTTGATTCTCGATGGCTTCCAATGACTTCTTCCTCTTACTCTTTGGATTTCCTCGGCTTCTAATATATTTCCTCCTTTGGCTTATCTTCTTGTGACCTCTGATAACCCTTTCGAAGAACTCTTCTAATAGCTCTTCTTTGATTGCTCCTGTTCTTGACTTTCAATGGCTTTCCTTCTTGGGTCTACTGCTTCTATTCTATCTGTATGTATATATTCAGTTCAGTTGGCTCCTCCATCTCATTATACCATCATATATCAAACTTTCATCACTATGAGAAATATGATCAATGGGCAATCATGTATAAAAGAATTTTCCATCACAAACACTGCCATATTGACATCAATGATAACCTAGATTAACAATAGCTATAACGACAACCAAAGGAAAATTTGAAGATATTTTTCAATTATTACCAGGAAAACTCTCTGATCCTTCATTGTCTTAGAAAAAAAATCCCCGATCCCTTTGTATGATTAAGTAGGACATATAGACTTTAATATTTCATCCTCGATTTGTATCAATAGTATGACACGCTCAATAGGGGCATCTGCAGTTTTGGATATTGAAGAAGAAACCCCTCCCATGAGAAAGTAAATCATGAAAGCAATAAAACATTTCTCTACTGGCGCTAAAATAAAGACAGATGAATGGATCGGAGCCAAAGCTACATTTCTTGCACGGGAAGCATGTAAAAATGTACTCTACAAACCACCATAACTTTGGACAGGGGTCAACAATGCTCCATCATACTTAAAGGGCCGAAGAGCACCATTCTAGTGAGCCTACTAACTTGGTGTAATCCTTAAACCAAGATAGGTTAACCCTCCAGGAAACTCTCCTAGGTTGTAGCTCGGAGATGCCTCATAACATATAAATCTTTAATATTGTTCTCAAAACTATTGGAATGGACTGGGGTTTGGATCAAGTCAGATGAATGTTTCAACTCTGTCTTCACTCAAGACATGCATGAACACCCTCAGCTTGACAAGGCTTTAGACCAATAATGCTCAATAGTCTATAAATTCAGTGAATAGATGGAGAATCTTGACTGTACCAGTAGATGCATACATAAACACATATGAATGGCCAGCTACAGAAAGTAAATGAAGCTTACAGATCTAATTTATCAACATAGAGATAAGATGACAGTTATCTGGCATTAGACACATAAGAAAACCTAAATAACCTATTCAAGTGCAAGCTTAGAACAGAAGAGAAGATGGCAATTGAACATGTAACAACAAAATAAGCTTGTATTATTGGAATGAAGATGAGACGCTAAGAGGAACAGAGTATCTAGAGTCTCCAAAAGTTGAACCATTGTTTCTTCTAACTTTCAACCATTTATAGGCTTTTACAATGCTCTTGAACCCTTTGAGGCTCGAGGTGTCTTAATCTATCCCCTCTGTCTTCTAACTACTTGATGCCATAACTAGGCCAACATGAGCTCAGAGGTCTCTTTTCCTAACAGACACAGTAACCAAATTTTGGTGATTTCACCATGCTATTAGGTGGCTCGCTTATGCCAGTGATGCTCCATGATCAATTCTATTGGTTTGGCTACATTGTGTTGTTGTTTTTCCCCTTTCGGCCTTGTTTTCCGTTATTTTAGCTCAACTGTTTGACTGTCAAAACACTGATAGAGCCAAAATATTTCCTCCCCTGGTGACTGCTGGGAAGTGGGGTACGGGGGCACATGGGCCGTTGGATGGGATGGATCGACAGTCAGGATGTTGGTCGGGCGGTGGAGGATGAACTGTGGTGATTGTGAACGAGGGTCGTTAGATCGGGAGGAATGGATGGAGGAGATCGATCGTCGAAGGCTTGAGTCGTGGTGGGAGCAGAATAAGTCTGAGCCATCAGATCTTGGATGGGTAGATTGGACAGCTATTAGGCGGAGGAGGTGCTCGAAAGCTAACAACTGGGAGCGGTTTTACCCAAGCAGAAACGGTTTCAATCGAGAGGTCATCGAGCGGTAAGAGGTAAAGGTCGGAGTTCACCTGATCCCATTCATCGGGCACCACGTAGCAGTAGAGAAGAGAGAGGAAACCACCTTTATCAGGTGGGTATCCTTCTCGCTTGTTGCCCGAGTGATATGCACGATAGCTGTTAGATCTAGCAGGAATGATCTAATGGTGGTGGTTGATAGAGCATGTAACATCGGTCGGGGGAAGTGTGAACGTCCGATCTGTGAGAAGATCAATGGTGGGGAACACGAAGGTACGGGATGATGTCAAGAAATGTGCAAAGGGCACATATGGACAGAACGGTAAGGTTTTTTTGGGGGTTTTTGTGCATTAGTGCATGGGGGGAAAAGTGGATTAATTCACATAGGGCCAAGGAGAAGGTGGATTTGGTTCTGATGTGAGGGTTGGGTTAGGTTATGAGTGAACGGATGAGTGAGAAGAGTGAGGTGATTGACTATGTGGGAACCTCTCCATGACAACAAAACAAACCATTTCCTTCCTTTAGCCTTCAAAATAGCAGTGCTGCACCTCAGGGCTAACACTGGCTCCTTCTGGGGATGAAAGCCTTCCTGTGAGGTTTCAAGAATTGGAGACTACTGCCTTTCCAGTAACAACCAAAACAAACTCATATCCTAGTGTTCCATTGGGCATGGAGTTTATTTGCATAAAACAAAAACTGAAAAATGTATTACAATATTAAGGCCTTAAAGCCTTATATGAAGTAAAGTTTCAAAAACCGCCCATTGACTAGGCCATTAAAAACACATTCCCCCTCTAAATTGTGCAAAATGAAAGTATTGCTCATCTGAACTTGAGCAATGACAAACGGTCCTGTCCATAAGGCATCAAATTTACCATGGTTTCCCTTCTTTTCCTTTAGTGCATCCCATTTGAGAACCCAATCACCAACCTGAAAACTGTCCATCTTTGCTTTTCTATCAAAGGTTTCTTTGATCTTCTTCTGATGAATTCTTGACTTCTCAACCAGTTGCTCTCTGATTTGCTATAATTCAACTAAGTTCCTCATTCTCCTCACCATGTCATTCTCTTCATCTTGTTCTTCTTGCAAGAATTTGGCCACAGGGAGAATTAGATGGATAGGAAAAATAACATCAGTGCCAAAAAGTAGCTTAAATGGAGAATTTCCTATGGACTTCTTGTTGGTAACTCTGTCATCCCGCAGTGAAAATTTCAACTTGGAATCCCAACTCTTTTTGTTGTCCTCCAACAGTTTTTTGATTATCCTTCCAAGACTCTTGTTAGATGATTTTGATGGGCCATTTCCTTGAGGATAATATGAGGTAGAATGCACTAATTGGATGCCCATGGATTCACACATGTCCACCAATTCTTTTGCCCTGAGAGCTGTTGCATTATCAGTGACTAGTTTGGTTGGGCAACCAAATCTAGTGAAGATATTCTCACTCAAAAACTTTATGACAACTTGATGATTAGCATTCTTAGTGGGTATAGCCTCAATCCACTTGGTGAAATAATAAGTTGCTACCAAGATCCATTTATGTTGGCCACTGGAATGTGGATTAATCTCACCTATAAAGTCTAAACCCCATTGCTGGAAGGAACCATTGGCATGTATTGGCTTCAAGGGCAGGGATTTTAACTGTTGTCTTCCTACAAACCCCTGACATTTGTCACAAGACTTCACAAAAGAACACACATCAGAGAATAGAGTCGGCCAATAATACCCAACTCTTAGGATCTTGTGGGTTGTGGTTTTCCAATAATGATGCCCTCCACAGATGCTAGAATGGAATTGGTGCATGACTTCCACATATTGTTCTTTGTCTAGACATCTCAGGAGGATCCTTGATGGGTCTCTCCAATAAAGTAGGTTTTTATTAATGCAAAATTTGGCTGATCTAAGCTTAATGGCCTAGGCTTGACTTGAGCTAAGCCCTGGAGGGACATCTAGCTTCTGCAAAAAATGAACTACACTAGAATACCATTCACAGGTGGCTAGATTTTCTGCCAAAGACTGATTCTACTCTTGCTCTTTCGTTGCTTCCTCTGTCTACTCACCACCTGAATTTGAACCCATGCAATTGATGTCTAGCAAACTGCAATTTTCCTCAGCCATAAGCTTAGCCAAGCCCTGACCTTTGACAAGCTTGGTGGGCTTCACCTCTATGTTGAACCCTATGAATTTTTCAATCCATTTAGCTCCCTTTCCATCGATATTTGGCTGAGTGAGGACATATTTTACTAAGGCTGAAGGTACATATGCAACCACTTTGGAATGCAGAATATAAATTCTGAACACCTTATTTTATGAGAGCATAAGCTTGTTTTTCATTAAGGTCATACCTTAGTTCAACATCCCTCAAAGTTTTGTTGAAAAAGGCCATAGGGTGCTCTACGCCTTCATCATTTTTCTGCAATAGAACTACTGCAAGTGTATCATAAGAGGCAAAAGAGAAGATATAAAACTCCTTGGTGTAATCTGGGCTGATTAGAGTGGGCCATGATAGCTTTTTTGATGGCTTCAAAAGATCTTCTTGCAGCATCTGTCCATTTTATTTCTGATCCTTTCTTCAGCATGGAAGTTATGTGCTTCACTAGCTTTGCAAAGTTTAGAATGAACCTCCTGAAAAAGTTGATCTTACCCAGGAAAGATTGATTTTCCCTTTTTGATCTTGGGATAGACAATGTTTGGATTGCTTGAACCCTTGCTGGATTGATCTTCACACCTTCAGCAGAAACAATATGTCCCAGAAGCTTGCCTTCTTCTAGAGCAAACTGTGACTTCTTTGGGTTCACAGGAATTCCAAATTGTATGCACTTTAGAAACACCTTCTTCAAATGATGCAAATGGTCCTTGTGACTACTGGAAAAGACTGTTATGTCATCAAGGTAAATAAGGACAAACTTGTCCTTCTCTCCCACAAAGGCTATGTCCATGGCCCTTTGAAAAGTAGCCTCAACATTCATCAGTCCAAAAGGCATCTTGGAGTACATGAAAGTGCCCCAAGGAGTAGTGAAGGCGGTCTTTTCCTGATCTTCTAGGTTTACAACAATTTGATTGTAACCTGAAAATCCATCTAAGAAAGACATGACTCTAGCCCCTGAAACTTTTTGCAACAAGTGTTCCATCTTAGGCAGGGGGTAGTTGTCTTTTTTAGAGCATTTGTTCAGATTCCCGAAGGCAACAAAACTTGATTTCTCCATTATTCTTTCCTACTACCATAAGGTTAGCTATCCACTTTGAATACCTTAGGGGAACTATGATCTTGGCATCCAACAAATTCTTGATTTCCTTTTCAATCAAAGGCAATAAGAGAGGGCTGATAGGCCTTAATTTCTGCTTAAAAGGGATGGTGTTCTTTTCCAGTGGAATCTTATGTTGAATGATGTTTATGTCATAGGACTTAAGATCACTATACTCCCAAGCAAAAATATCAGCAAATTGTTTCATTAGGGTGAAATACTCGAAACTTTGGGCAGAAGACAAGTGGGTGGACAAATTTATGTACTTTGGATGGGCTGGACTCCCTACATTATGTCTATGAACTGCAGACTCATTTTCTTTTTTTGTAGACTTATAAGGTACATCATTATGGTCAAACAAATTCTCTAGGGGCACAAATCCTTTGGGTATATGGTTACTAGGCAGCTGAACAATGCTATTCTGACCAATTTCATCCTTTAGCTTGGACTGGCTGCATTCTTCAATGGTTTCATTTTCTTGGTCAATGTGCATTTCAGAAAATTCATCAATGACTTGTAAAAACCTATTAATTTCATCATCATCTTCAAAAAATTTCCAATATTTGACATTGTCAAGTAGAGATGGTCTATATTTTACCTAAACTTCATAAGTCAATCTAGGAGGCAAAGGAGGAATAAACGTGCTAGTAGACACAGCAAGGGAATCATGAAGATGGTTATTCATTCTAGGGATGTAAGAGATGCTGAAACTATTAAAAGAACCCTTGAGCTTCCATACCTCATCTCTGTATGCTTTCAGCCTTGGATGCTTTGCTTGGAAAGTTTTGTTCACTTGCTGAATGATAAGGTTTGCATCTCCAAACACCTTTAGACCTTTTATGCCCATTTATTTAGTAGTGTTTAACCCCATTATCAAGGCTTCATACTCTGCTATGTTATTTGTGACCTAAAAATTTAACTTGAAAGATAAATGAATGCATTGTTGCGTGGGGGACATAAGGACTACACCTTCCCCTGCAACTTCCTTAAAGCAAGCTCCATCAAAGAACATGTCCCAAATTTGTGGGCCTTCTTCCTCAGTGATCTAGAAAACTGGTTTCCTAAGCTACATGGAGGCCAACTGGGATTCTTCAATTTGAAGAATACAGGCTCCAAAATTAGTGTCGATAACATAGATGGGATGATTAGTGGGATTCCTTTCATCACTGATGATATACGCCAACTGAGCTTCTTTGTATAATCTCCTACTGTCACCTCCAAAAACTGGGAGAGTAGCACAGGACAGATCATTTTGCAATGTTCCACCTAATCTCTTGATCCAACCTCTGGAAAGCAACATGCCAAACTTGGGGGGTACATCTGCTACCATAATATACATCATCAAGCTCTTCATGGGCAGCTGAGACAAGGTGATGGCTAGGTCTTTGATTAATCCCATACATTTCACTTTTCTAGAGTCAAAAGAAAACAGGTCATGATAAGGCTTGGTAATGTCAAGACCCAATTCATCCATGACAGCCTTGGGCATTAGATTATGGTTGGATCCAGTGTCTAGAAGGCAGTTATGAAGGATTTTGTCATGAATAGTCAGAGAGACATAGAATGATCGGGAGCTGTCGTCATAATTTTCAATCATTGGGCTGAGAACAACAACTGGTTTGTCATCTTGCAGATTTACATAGTCAGTGGAGGCTTGGATGGCTTTAGGCTCAAGTACCTCGAGGATAGATTTCTTGAAGGACTCATTCTTCACTAGTTCCATCAGAGGTATGGGTATTCTTAGCTTCTGGATTTCTGATTCAAAACTGAAAGGAGAAGGAGACATGTCAGGGCCTCTTACTTTGTGAGTTGGAGCTTTGAGGATGATGGGCTCAACTGCTCGTCATTTTTGCTTATTAACTTACTATATTGTAGGGACAATAGCTTTCTGAATAGGATTTTCCTTGGCATTATTCATCTTCAACCTCTGATCATATATGTGTTGATCAGTAGCTTGTAGAATAGCCCCACCATCCCACTCTTGGCTGATCTGGTCATTGAATAATGACTTTTCATAGGAAGCTAAGGTAAAAAAGGAGGCACTGCCTTTGTCTTTCAGACAATGGATCTCCTCATCTTCTTCAAACTTCTCTTCTTCCATGATTACATTCTGGAAAGGGGTCTTCATCCTTTGGTCTTCATTGACATCTTTGCTTCTTTGCAGAATCTGCAACTGCTCATTAGCTCTTCTATATGGATTTTGATTTCTAGGAGCAAAGGTATTAGGAACTCTTCCTTTTCGAGGGTGCTACTCAACCTTTAATTTGGAGATTTCAGAGGCTAATGACTGTATCATCTTGGTCATTTTATCTATCTTGGGATCTGAAGATGATGAAGATTCGCCCCTTTGTCTCCTTCTATCAATATTCCCCTTGAGCTTCTCTGCAACCATGATGTTTGATTCTATTTCCAAGGCTACATCCTACATATCATCCAAGGTAGCACATCACCTCTCCCTCAATAGTAGATAGAAGTAAGAATCAAAGGCACTGGCATAACTGAGTTTAGAAGAGGTAGTGGTGGGTTTTACTTCAGCTGGTATCTTGCTATACATGCGGTTAAACCTCTTATTAATATCAGAAAACAACTCACCATTTTCCCTTATTAAGTTCCCAAACTCGGTGTGGTAGTAGAGCAGATCCTTCTTTTCCCCCCAATGCTTTAGGAATGCATCATCTAAAGCCTCGATATCTGTTATAGACCTTGGGGTCAGTTCCCTGAACCATTTTCTAACCTCTCCATCTAGACTTTGGACAAAGACTCTCATCCATACATCATCTTCACTAATGTCCAGGTTATCAGCATAGCTATAGAATGATTCAAGATGTTCTTCAGCTATAACACCTTCAGTCCTAGTGAACTTAGGCACATAATTATGATATTCTCTAGTAGGCATGGCATTCAAAGGAGTGGGTAGTACTAGAGGTCCATACCTAGCAGCTATGATTCTTTCCATTTTGGTAGGTGCTACCATAACTGTGGTGGCTATAAGGGTACTGGAAGTCTGAATGAAAGAGGGTTGAGGAGTGACTGGTAGGAATAAAGGAGTATGATGGATAGGAGGAGGGGTTCCCATTGGGCTTACAACAAAAGAAGAACCTAAAGAATAAGGAGCTCTATGAATCTTTGAGATTTTTTCTTCACTACTAGTATTAGATGCTATACTCTCAACATGTATTTGTTCTATTACAAGATTTTCTTGAAGAGATATAGAATACTATTTAGAACTACCTGAACCTGATTCTCCTTTCTGCAATGCCTTTTTTTCTTTGATGATTTTTGCAGGGTCAGGTATTGGGTCAGCTCGTGGCTTTTGAGGATTTCTCCAAGTATGCCTCCCAAACTGAGCCATAACTATGGAATGGAGTCACCAAGAGGTTCGTCCTCCAATAGAGTTGCCAGATAGATGATTACAACCCAAATAGTGTCCAGACTTTGTCTATCATCAAAGCTAGATCTGTGTCATTCCCCAGGGAAGCTGAGCTTCAGTCTCCTCTCCCCAGCAGCGACGCCAATTATGTTAACCCTTCAGGAAACTCTCCTAGGTTGTAGCTCAGAGATGCCTGGTAACATATAAATCTTCAATATCGTTCTTTGAACTATTGGAATGGATTGGGGTTTGGATCAAGTCAGATGATTGTTTCAACTCTGTCTTCACTCAAGACATGAATGAAGACCCTCATCTTGACAAGGCTTTAAACCACTAATGCTCAATAGTTTATAAATTCAGTGAATAGCTGGAGAATCCTAACTGTACCAGCAAATGCATACATAAACACATATGAATGATCAGCTACAAAAAGTAAATGAAGCTTGCAGACCTAATTTATCAACACAAAGATAAGATGACAGTTATCTGGCATTAGACATAGAAGAAAACCTGAATAACCTATTCAAGTGTAAGCTTAGAACAAAAGAGAAGATGACAATTGACAATGTAACAACAAAAGAAGCTTGTATTACTGGAATGAAGATGAGACACTAAGAGGAACAGAGTATCTACAGTCTCCAAAAGTTGAACCGTTGTTTCTTCTAACTTTTAGCCATTTATAGGCTTTTACAATGCTCTCGAACCCTCTGAGGCTCGAGGTGTCTTAATCTATCCCCTCTGTCTTCTAACTACTTGATGCCATAACTAGGCCAAAATGAGCTCAGAGGTCTCTTTTCCTAACATACACAGTAACTAAATTTTGGTAATTTCACCGTGCCATCAAGTGGCTCGCTCGTGCCAGTAATGCTCCATGATCAATTCTGTTGGTTTGGCTGCATCGTGTTGTTGCTTTTCCCCTTTCAGCATTGTTTTTCGTTATTTCAGCTCAACTGTCCAATTGCCATAACACTAACAGAGCCAACAACTTTCCTCCCCTGGTGACTGATGGGAAGTGGGGTACGAGGGCACATGGGCCATTGGATGGGATGGATCGACGGTCAGGATGTTGGTCAGGCGGTAGAGGATGAACTGTGGTGATTGTGAACGAGGGTTGTTAGATCAGAAGGAATGGACAGAGGAGATCGATCGCAAAAGGCTTGAGTTGTGGCCGGAGCGGAATAAGTCTGAGCTATCAGATCTTGGATGGGTAGATCAGACGGCTATCGAGTGGATGAGGTGCTCGAAAGCTAACAACCGAGAGTTGTTTTACCCAAGTGGAAATGGTTTCAATTGGGTGGTCATTAGGCAGTAAGCAGTAAAGGTCAGAGCCCGTCCGATTCCATTCATTGGGCACCACGTAGCAGTGGAGGAGAGAGAGGAAACCACCTTTATCAGGTGGGCATCCTTCTCGCTTATTGCTCGAGTGATATATGCGATAGTCGTTAGATCTGGCAGGAATGATCTAAGGGTGGTAGTTGACTGAGAATGTAACATTGGTCAGGTGAAGTGTGAACCATCTGATCTGTGAGAAGATCGATGGCGGGGAACACAGAGGTACGGGATGACCTCGAGAAATGTGCAAAGGGCGCATATGGATGGAACAATAAGGTTTTTCGAGGGTTTTTGCGCATTAGTGCATGGGGGAAAAGTGGATTAATTCACATAGGGCCAAGGAACAGGTGGATTTGGTTCTGATGTGAGGGTTGGGTTAGACTATGAGTGAACGAAAATGGGAGTGGATGAGTGAGAAGAGTGAGGTGATGGACTGTGTGGGAACCTTTCCATGATAACAAAACAAACCATTTCCTTCCTTTAGCCTTCAAAATAGCAGTGCTGCACCTCAGGGCTAACATGTACAACAAAAGGATACTTGGGCCACTCTGCCATCCTAACCTGTTAAGATTTATCGTTTAAAGTTTGGTAAATGAGACTTAGGCGCATCCAAGGGAGGCCGAGCTCCTGACAGAAGGAGCCCTGCCACTGCACGATCTTAAGATACCACACACCACTTCTCCTCTCCTTCGTCTTTGCCCTAGAAGCCTAACTCCTCGTATAACCAACACCATGGCTTTAAATCCTCACCGGAAGTCATCATCATTCTTCTTCACACAATATCTATAGGATACGATACAAGACCAACACCAATTGTAATAACCCAACCAAGAAGAAAACTTGAAAGGAAATTATTCTGAAGATCACCAATCAAAAAAATAGGCTTCAGAGAATCATACATTCTAAATTCTAAATGAAGATAGACTATATTTCCCAGATAAAAATTGTTCAACCACGATAGAGACCAAAAATTCAATCAGATTTCAATGTCTTCTTGTAGACATCAATAAGCCCATTAAATTGCCTCTCCACTCCTTTATTTGCAGCCTTTTTATCATTAGGTAGCTGAGTTTGAGAAAAATCCAAAGAATAAATGAAAAGGAGAGAAGATGCCTCAGCTGCACCACCAGAGTCTAGGTTTCCAGCAAACCATTTCGAGTAACCATCCTCGTTTTTGTTGAAATTAAAGAGTCTCTTAATGGGAAAATAACATATAGCATTTGCAATGTTTCCTCTCCATAATGTAATGATACCTTCATACAATAAGTTTTCCTTAATTTGAGAATCCACATTTTCTCCTGAACACAATAAGAAATGAAATCTTCAAACCCTACGCTTTGTAATAAAACCACAATTGGATTTTGGGGGTGGGGGAGGGTGCCGCTGGTAAGAAGTTTCTTGCCCCGGGGTACCGAATTTCACCACAAATTGCCACATAATCAAAGGTGGTTTTTTCAAAAAAAATAATTTAGACCCCCCCAGCAATTAAAGCTCGGATGACCTTGGAGGTGTTGAAATGGAATATGAACCATTGATTCACAAGAGCCAACAACTGCCATTGAAAACTGTGAGAAATTTAATGGTTGAATTAAAACAACAATTTCAAATTTTAAACTTAAAATTTTACAAAAATATATTCGATGATATATTTTAATAAAATTAAAATTATTATTATTATAACAAAATAACCCAACATCACATATTAAACCATTTTATCCATGACAATTCTCATATGCGTTATAAAGTGGCCATGAATAACTGGTAAATTTCAAATTTTTCTTGTAATTTTTAATGGTGTCAAAATAAGATACAACATAGTGGATTCAATTAGTTAATCAATAAGAAATTTACTCCTTTCAATCCCCTATAATTAATTGCACTCAACCAAACCAAAATTCATACAACAAACTTGAAGCATAAGCGGAAAAAATTGCTAATCTACTGTATTAATCAATAAACTGCAAACTCACTAATCTACTACACATTGAATCTAAAAATAAATAATTTGATCCCACACAACCTCTACCTAACTAAACTAAAAATATGCACTGTTAGGTGTAATAAAATTTCTAGTGTAACCACATGGGAAGTGGATTAATTGGTAGATGAATTTGCATACAACTCAAGATGTGAAAAATATTTACAATATGAAAGAAAAACTCCATAGGTAACTTATACTTACAATTGAAACTGGAAAGCTACATCTTTCGTAAGCTTCTGAATTTTCTGATCAAAGTGGATAGGAAGAGAAATACACTACTGAATGCTACCATCAGTATGAATAAGAAAAATATGCAAATGCATGCTATTATCATAGCGAGAGCTGCACTTATCATTTTGAACCAGCTGAATTTGAAAACTAGGGGAATCGTCATATGACAAAGTGGAGTCACCACGTGAAATCAATGCAACCAATATCAACTATCTAGTCTTTATTCACTAGCAAAGAGTAGATCTAACCGTGATCGTGATCCAGGGAAGAATTTATTCGTCACTTTGTCCCCGATAACAACGCCAAATGTTGTACTTGTTTCTCGTAGGTAGTTCTTGGCTGCAAAAATATGTTGAGAAACCAACTCGACTAGTCTTTAGGTTCAAGCTGGCTCTTGAACCAGAGGGCGCTCCCTCAAATGTCACGAGGCCTTTTTTAACACCATTCACTTTCACTAGACAACAACCTATGGAGCACAATGGCCAAATCTATGATTTATTTTAGGTGGTTGCTGATGATTGTCCAATATTTGTTCATAAATAAATCCCTCTCTTGCAGAGTCCTTGGTCAAAGTGATAACATCCATTTTGACAGAATAACATGATTTTAAGAGAATTTTACAGAATAATATAAGAGAATCCATGATAATTAAGAAGTCATACTGAATACTTAATCAACCAGCAATAGTGTATGTGTGCAGAAAATTTCTACAGCTAAATAGAACACAGCCAAGAGATGACAGAAGGCAACAATTAACAAATGTAGAGGAATTAACCATGACAAACAACTCATTTAATTAATCTCTTTAAATGAGTATAACTTTGCAATGGATTTCAGAGAGATTGACACTCAATTTATTTTTACCCATATATCATATGCTACCTTGAACATGTGCAAAAATACGATATGAAAGTATTAGAAAAACAACAAGAAAAACAAATTCTATCATTAACTGGAGCTGTTAGCGCTTGGAATTCACCTAGGCTGAGATAGACAAACTCTCAAGGCTACATCAAACCATTTCACCTCGTAGCTAGACCTACGAGGTATGAGAAGGCTCTCTCGGGTCAGATTCGGTAGATCTTTCAATGTGATAAGCTGACCAATTAGGA